>DF938593.1:600000-862529 GCA_000836255.1 Dothideomycetidae sp. 11243 | reverse complement strand
GGGTCGTGACCCCCCCCCCCCCCCCCTCCTGCTCCACCGAACAAGCGCAGTCTCCCTGTCCGGCCGTCCGCGCCGTGCTCCCGACCGGCCCCCCTGTCCGTACTCCTTGAAAGATCCATCAAGTCTATCAATATCCCAAAACACCTCTACTCCCGACCTCCGCCCGCCCGTCCCCCTGTCGCCGGCCCGGGACCCTCTGCCCCTCGGCCAGTATCCTCACCTGGGCCTGCCGCTCGTCCTGCCGCGGCTTGCCCACCATGGGTTGCGGACCTTTGACAGTCGTAGACCCACGACATCCCTAGAATGACACGCCGTGAAGCAGTCATCCCCCGTGTGGTTGGATAGGCAAGCGCTCACGGTGGTAGTGTTGTTTCACCACGACCGCTCCCTGCCGTCATCCTCGATGGACTCGGGGTGCTGGCCGGTTTGGCTTGCCCGGGCTCCCTAAAGGGTGGATGGGCGGTTGATCCCTCTGGCTCCCACTAGGGCGATCCACAGCTTGCCGTGCACCTCCTAAAGGACCCCCGCATGCGTTTGGGCGAGAGAGCCGCATGGTCCGGTTCGGTGTAATCTGCGCGCATTTTGCGGACGCTTTCTTGGTACAAAGTGCACTTTTTTTTTGCGCGGACCGCATCGCGGGTTTGGCACCTGCTCAGGGGGGTGGAGATGATGGAGGGAGGGGCCGGGGGTAAGCTGCTACGAAAAGCTCCCGGCCAACCACTGTCCCTGCTTTACACGACGGCCTGGCCACTGAAGTATTCAGCAGGCGGCCGCTGCATTCGCTCCCCAGACCCGCCCTTCTTTTGGTCAATGCCAAGTGAAAATACCACAGCGTTGGGTTGATAATCCGATTTTCTTCTGCGGGTCGTGGTCGAATCTTTTTCATGCTCGCATATACTGTAGCGTACGTTGAGCACCTTCTGTAGATCACGAAAGAAAAAGGGCGGTAGCAATACAGCACTCGTAAATACATTCTTTACGCAGACGTAGGGGTCACCCTGTCCGCAACCGGATTCTGCAAGTAAGCTGCTGGAGGACCCGGGTTATGTGCAAAGCACGCGGCATTCCGCGGGGAAAGCGCGGGATCACCCTGTCCAGCCCGCGAGAGAGGCTGCAGCGAGCGTAGCTTTCCGCGGGCCGCTTTGCAATCGGATTTTCTGGGGCTCCCTGTCGATGCCGGCAGCCAGCATCGAGGGTCCCCCTGTCCATCTTTCTCGACGACTTCGCGAAATCGTTTTCGCGAAAATCCTCAGTCCATTTCAACTGCGCTCAAAGTCTCCCTGTCGAATGTGGCCGTCAATCAATCAATTTCTTCTCCGTGCAATCCCCCTGTCGGCCTCCAGAATTTGAGAGCGAGAAACACTAGGTCGCAGTCAAGGCGGTATCAACGCCGGAATCCCCCTCGGGCCGCCGGACTCCCTCGAACGAGGGGCCCGACGTCCAACCCATGGGGGACAGAAAGGCCGAAAAATCGGGATGAGGCTCATCGGATCGTAACAACAAGGCTACTCTACCGCTTACACCACCCGTTCGGGCAACTAAGTCGTCTGCAAAGGATCTATCCCCGCGCGCTGTGAAATTGCAATCCGCCGGCTCGACCCCCGGACTTCCACCGGGGGCCGGTCGCCGGCCTGATCAGGTTCGGGGCCAAAGGCCTATTCGTATCCGACTACGACGTGCGGGGGAGAATCACCCCTTTCTGGCATGGATTCTGACTTAGAGGCGTTCAGCCATAATCCAGCAGATGGTAGCTTCGCGGCACTGCCCGGTCGGACAGCCGCAAAAACCAATTATCTGAATCCGCGGTTCCTCTCGTACTAAGCGGAATTACCATTGGGGCGACGGTCATCAGTAGGGTAAAACTAACCTGTCTCACGACGGTCTAAACCCAGCTCACGTTCCCTATTAGTGGGTGAACAATCCAACGCTTACCGAATTCTGCTTCGGTATGATAGGAAGAGCCGACATCGAAGGATCAAAAAGCAACGTCGCTATGAACGCTTGGCTGCCACAAGCCAGTTCCGTGCTACGGACGCGGTCGAATGGGACCGACGTCCGGGGTCAAACTCACCCTTGCTAGGGGCATGTCCGCTTGACCCCCCACCCTCTCGGGTGGGCGTAGACTGTACCTTAAGCCCCCGGACTACTGTGGGGACCCACACCTTTGCAGTCGTTGAACCGCCCAGCTTTCACGTGGAGGGAGCCAGGTCGGCGGCGGATTGTCTCTATCCAGCGGATTTTTACCCGAGACTTCCCATCAGTCTCTCCGACGGGGAGCGTTACAGCCCCGCCTTGGTACCGCCGGCCTCACGAGAGTTTCCCGCAACCAGGTGTGTCGCCGTGCCCGCCAGCCTCGCAAGTAGCGGCTGGCGACCGACTAGACGTCTAGGGAGTAGACGCCTGGGACTATTCGTAAACACATTCAGTCTAATCCCTGTGGTAACTTTTCTGGCACCTCTAGCCTTTGGCAGCAAGCTCTTCGTCCCCCTTCTTCTGATAAGCTTCTTGCTGCCGATTGGTGGTACGAAAGTTGCTTCGACTAGGTCTTGATAGAGGATATTAGTAAATCCAAGATACTACAGATTGGGTAATACAGCACATTCCTCAAGAGTCATCATGTTGACTTTTTCACGTGGCGACAACTGCCTAGAACAGAGCCGGATGATCCAAACTGCCACCGTAGAGTCAGACATTGGCGGCAATGAGGAGGGGCATTGTCGTGCTGGCTCGTGGTGTTAGCCATGGTGTTGCTACCAGGACCAGATGATGACGTGCATCAATCTCAGCAGCTTGACCATGTTGCTCCACAGCTGGATGCCATACGAGTCACTCGAAGTAGCCATGGGGGTGGTCCAGGCAAGTGATGCGTTTAGCAAGTGGCGTTTTTGGAAATCGAGAGCCGAGACGAAGGTGGATTTACTTTCAGTCACCATCAGTCTGATATGAGTGACCTTGCCGCCGTAGAACGGGCGATGGGAGAGATGCGGGTGATCTGTCAACACTTGCGCGCGGTTGCAAAGCCCACGAACAGCGGCGAGGGCAATGAACGCCGTCACAGCCAGAGGTGGGATGAGCAGACGCAGCGGACGGCGTCCCATCCTACAAGCGTGCAATTAGATCGGGCACCAGTCCGCAGGGGCCAGACGAAGTGGAGCCACGCTCGGGCCGTGTATTGATACGATGAAGTAGATGAGCACCATGGCAACGCCAAATACATTTACTTGTTTCGCTATATGATCATCTAAACAGCATTACTGGGATACTCCACCCCCTCAATACCAGTGAACTCTTCTTTGACAGCTCGCGCACTGACGAATCGCGACAACAAGTTTTGACTGCCTGCTTTGTCATTTGTCCCGCTCATCCTCGCACCGCCGAACGGCTGCTGTCCCACCACCGCACCTGTGCACTTCGTGTTGATATAGAAGTTCCCCGCCGAGTCCCTGAGCGCGTCTTCCGCAAATCGGACCGCAGCACGGTCGCGCGCGAATACCGCGCCTGTCAAAGCGTACGAGGTAGTAGCGTCGATAGTCTTGCACACCTCTGCGAACGAGGCGTCGTACTCATACACCACGAGTACTGGACCAAAGAGCTCCGTGCTCATAAGCTTGTGGTGCGGATTAGACGTCTTGTACACGGTTGGGGCGATAAAGAAGCCCTTCGAGTCGTCATATGTGCCTCCCGCCAGGAGCTCTAGCTCCGGATCGGATTTGGCTTCGTCAATGACGTTCTTGAGTTTATCAAAGGAAGCGCGGTGGATAACCGGCCCTATAAAATTATCGAAGTGCTCTGGGCCACCAATCTTGAGGCTTTGCGTCGCAGAGACGAGGACTGTGGAAAAGTCCTTGAACAGAGACGAAGGAACATAGGCTCTACTGCAGGCGCTACATTTCTGGCCTTGATATTCGAAGGCGCCGCGCACGGTCTGGAGAGCAGCGGTCTTTGCGTCGGCCGTCTCGTGCAGGAGGTGGAAGTTCTTGCCGCCCGTCTCGCCGACTACGCGCGGATAGCCGACGTAGGTCCCGTCGGCGACGTTAGCGGCAATCTTGCTGAACAGTGAGCGGAAGACGGCGGTGCTGCCGGTGTAGTGCAGGGCGGAGAACTCTTTGCGTCCGAGGGCGACGCGCGTGACTTCCTCGGCGTCGCCGGGAACGAATTGGATGACGTCCTTAGGCAGACCGGCTTCTAACAAGATCTGGTAAACGAGCCAGTTCGAAGCCATGGCTGCGGGAGACGGCTTCCAAACCACGACGTTGCCCATTAATGCGGGAGCGGAAGGCAGGTTGGCGGCGATGGCAGTGAAATTGAAAGGCGAGATGGCGTAAACAAAGCCCTCAAGCGGGCGGTACTCAACTCTATTCCACACGCCAGGAGAATTGTGGACCGGCTGAGTATTGTACAACTCTTGAGCATACTTGACATTGAACCTCAAAAAGTCACAGCTCTCTGCTGCGCTGTCGATCTCCGCCTGCCACGCATTCTTGCCCTGACCCAACATAGTCGCAGTCATGATATCATATCTGTACTTGTCTGAGATTAAGTCCGCAGCCTTGAGGAAGATGGCCGCGCGGTCGGAGAAGGGCATCGCCTCCCAGTCGCACTTTGCGGAAAGGGCAGCATCAACGGCGGTGTTGACGTCCGCGGCCGAGGCGGAGGACCAGCGGGCGACAGCATCGGTGTGTGAGGAAGGGTTGGGCTGCGTCTGCACGTTCTGGGTGATGTGTTTACCAGCGACGACGGCAGGTACGTCGAGGGGAAGACGCTGCTTGAAGGAATTGAGGGCGTTAGTGAGACCCTGGCGGTCTAGCGAGCCTGGCGCGTAGTGTTTCTGAGGTGAGCATTAGTCGAGCGCAGAATATCGTCAAGTCAGCAAAAAGCCTGCTCACATTGGGCTCATTGTTGATCTCTGGCACTTTGAACGCGGCCAAGGACGCCAGACCTGCCCGTCCGCTCAACGGAGCGGCACGCCGCGAATGGCGTAGACCATTGATGGTGACAGAGGATCGCAACCGAACAGGCATTGCAGAAGAAAGGAGAGGAGAAACGATACCAAGATGGCTAGGAGAGGAGCTGAGATGGAATAGATATAGGACACAGCATCAAAGGCCGCGTGCAGCCCAACTCCGACCATCGGACCCCGCTTTGCTTCGGCTCTCCAGGTTTTTGGGGTCGGTGTGGGGTAACATATCACGTGATTGAAATACTCAATTGAAGCACAAGTCATGGCAGACAGCGATTCGTGTCTGGATGACTCTCAGAGTCATGTGATCTGATTTCAATCAAGGAAGGTTTCGTAACACAAATCTGATCAGCTTGAGTATGTCTCCAGGCGGTCGTAGAATGCATCTGCGAGCTGAAAGATTCATCGTGGATGAGCACGCTGTGTCCCCCTCCTGTCGTGAATCATTCATCGATCTGTATAGCTTCGGTGGGACGTCGTGCAATGCAAAATTCCGAAGATTGCACAACAGCTAGTGCATGAGGAAAGATTCTGATACCACTGGATGTAACATACAAAAGATATCTTTCACCGGGTCTGCCCATCTCTATGACTATGTTCATCGTGCTACTCACTCCCGTCTCGCAAAGTGCATAACCGAGATACTTCCGCGTGGGCGTTGCAATGGTTGTATGTCTAGTCCGTCACGCTGCACACATCTGCATCGAATGCCTTCTCCGAGCCTTGTGAATTCTTTCCGGGATGCGGCTGTTTCTGTGTATTTTGTATCAGATTGAAAAACACCGTGAATGACACTTCCATGAACCTAGTTCCTCGGGATGCTTGGAGGTACAGATTGACGGCAAGCGGTTCGGCCAGCCAGAGGAAAATCCGTCTCTCTTTCGTTGGGACAACTGTGACGAAGATGCACTCGAGCTGTAGGCTGAACCGCTAAGGCGTGCGTGCACGCTGACTGGTTGCGTAGCTCCGAGGAAAGTGACAAGAACTCAAGGGCCTATTACTGCTGCGGCACCGTCGTCCTTCCCAATATCGACCGCGGCACTGACCTCGACGAAGTCCTCGAGTTCTTCGCTGACCGTCTTCAACTTCTCCTTGACGCTGCCGACGCCTTCGTGGCCGACTATGTGCCTGGAAGGGGGGTTGTCATGCCCACCGATGGCGGCGACAGCGTACACGGTCTCAGCAACCAGACGATCCTTCAGCAGCTTGGCCAATGGAGCCCAAACTGTAGCCACTCGCTCTTGGTGTAACGCGTCGCCGGTGCTGGGCCCATGGTCATTCTCACTGGCATGATTGACCGCTTCTTCGCCGTATCTGCCCTCGAGCTTGTCCAGTAATCCACTTAGAATATCGCGGAACAATGGGGCTCCATTCGAATCTGCGCCATAACATCCCATAGGAGGCGCGCTGACGATCTTGTTTGTCAGCACTCCAATTTCGACATGTGGCTGCACGATAGTGGTGCGGATATTGAACGGGGCAACCTCGTACGCTAAACTATCGCAATAGCCTTCGATGGCCCATTGGCTAGCGCAATACAAGCCCAGCCCAGGAGTTCCGAGATGTCCCGAGATTCCGGTCAAGACGATTATGTGACCATTGCGCTTGGCCCTGAAGTTTGGCAGCACAGCCTTGATGGCATTCACTGCACCAAAGAAGTTGACTTCGAACATATCCCTGACAACCATCCTCGATGCTTCAGATGCAGCAAGTTCCTCGACGGCACCAATGGCACACACACTTGAGCAGCACACAAGAATGTCAAGACGGTCGAATGCAGCGACGGCTTCCGCAACGGCAGCCTGACATTGGGCCATGCTGCGAACGTCGAGCGGGACGACACGCAGATGCACATGTCGCTCTGCCACCAACGATGCAAAATCGCTGTCGCTGTCAGACAGTGGAGATGCACTCTCGTCTACACCAGCGACGACGTAGTCACCGTGTGCGAGTAGATGACGCGCGAGTACTGTCCCCACCGGGGACGCGGCCGCGGTCAGGAACCATACCCGCGGGGCATTGTGTGTTGGGAACTTGGGCGATGTTGGTGGCTTGCCATCAGTCAGTGGAGGCGGGGACTTGCGTGTCGGTGATGGACCAAGTGGTGCTGTGCCCGCGGACGTGGATGTCGCCGCCGGAGATGGTGCCATTACGTGCGATTCATGTTGCGGAGGAAGGGGATGATGACAGCGGAGGCTCAAGTGGGAGTGTCGTGGACGTTGAACCAGGCCAGGTTACATGCGGGGACAGCCCGGCCCCGCAATTGCGGCAGTCGAGGTCTTGACTTGAAGATTCACTGGAGCCAGCGGTGACTTGCACATCTATTTTTTCCCTTGTGATGCGGGCCCGTCTCATACCATCGCCCAGACTCGATGCAAAGATGACCTGCGCTTGACCTCAGCTACTGCATTGTGTCTGCCGCGGCACTAGGGAATGATCGGCCGCTGCGAGGCCACCTACCGCACACCCTCATGGTGCCCAGAGGTGAGGACAACTGACCAGCGCTTGACGAACGCAACCAGGACCGGCCACCAGCAAAACCTGTGGCCTTCCCCCTCAAAAGTGCAAGCCGCGTAGCTGGAAAGAGCATGGGATCCCCCGTACACTGAGTGACGGGCGATGGAAAAAGCGCCAAATATGCCATGGTGGGCAGCTACATACTTGCATAATATGTGCCCTCCACATCCGGTAGTTGTGACGAGTGGACGTAGAAAGATGTCATTGCTATTGCAGCACACGGCCGAATCATTGATGCTGAGTGACCTGATTGCAGTCTCTTGTACATCGTGGGCTTATGCTGCCACGTTCAACTTTCTGGAGATCTGCGTACCCGAAAGTGGCGAGGACGGAAAGGTGACAATTGGCAGAGCATCTGGCAGGGCAGCTGGCAGGACATTCAGTAGAGCGTCTAGCAGGACATTCAGTAGAGCGTCTAGCAGGACATTCAGTAGGGCATCTAGCAGCCCAATCGCCAGCTGTTTCATGGGCTCTCAAAAGGAGGCTTCCATTGCAGTCCTCGAGAGGGGTTTGGTTAGAGTTCCATCGGAAGTCCCCGACGGGGCCTGTGATGGGGATTTTTTCATTCAAACCATTGGCAGAGTTGACGGGGCCACGGGGCCTCACAACCGCCTTCATTTTACTCAAGTTACTGTGGCCGGAATACATTTGTGTATCAGTGCAATAATATCTCCAACTTCATCACACAGTCTGTCAAGTCGAAAATTCACGGCTACAAGTCTCTTTTTCGCGACTCCAAGATGGCGCCAGAGACGCAAGTGCTCGCCTCGACGCGCACAGTCATCGATGGCCAGGTGCGTCCTGCCACAATTGTCATTTCGATTGCGTCTGGTAAAGTCACCGCCATTCACGATGCCGTGCTGCCGTCGTCCGACTTCCCGAAAGCGCTATACCAGGATCACAGCCCGCATCTGCTGTCACCTGGCCTTGTAGATGCTCATGTCCATCTCAATGAGCCTGGCCGCACGGAATGGGAGGGATTCTGGACTGGGACTCGCGCGGCGGCTGCGGGAGGAGTAACCACCGTCGTCGACATGCCTCTGAACTCCATCCCACCCACCACTACTGTTGCCGGCCTAAATGCCAAACTGGAAGCTGCCAAGCCGCAGATCTGGGTCGATACGGCGTTCTGGGGTGGAATAATACCTGGCAATGCAGAAGAGCTCAAGCCGCTTGTGCGGCGTGGAGTGCGCGGCTTCAAAGGCTTCATGATCGAAAGTGGCGTCGACGAATTCCCGTGTGTTTCGCCTACCGATATCGAAGTCGTCCTCAAAGAGCTTGCCGGCGAGCCAACTATAGTCATGTTCCACGCCGAGATGATGCCCACAACCCCGCTAGAAGCACCATCTGGTCCACCAGACCAGTACCAGACCTTTCTCGATTCAAGGCCGGGTGTGCTAGAGACTACCGCGATCAAGCAACTCATTGCCTTGTCGCCGCTAGCTCCTGGCTTACCATTACACATCGTCCATCTATCCGAAAGTTCCGCTATTCCTCTTCTTCGCGATGCCCGTGCCTCGGGCCTACCCATCACGGCAGAGACATGCTACCACTATCTCTCCTTGCACGCCGAAGCCATCCGCGCCGGTGATACACGCTTCAAATGCTGTCCGCCGATCCGCAGCCAAGCAAATCAGTCGAAACTTTGGACAGAGCTTCTGCGAAAGGACGGCTGCATCAGCATGGTGGTGTCGGACCACTCACCATGCACGCCCGACCTCAAGATCTTACCCGCTGACGTGCCCGGAGCGGCACCAACCCAGCCGGACAAGACGGAAGGCGACTTCCTCACAGCGTGGGGCGGCGTCTCGTCCGTTGGTCTCGGTCTCAGCATTCTTTGGACCGAAGCCGCGGTTCGCTCTTTCTCCGCCCCGGACGTGGTCGAATGGTGCTGCGTGCGCACCGCCGCGCATGCCGGTCTTGCTCATCGCAAGGGCAGGCTTGCAGTCGGCTACGACGCCGATGTGGTCGTATTTGACGATAGTGCAAGTTTCGTCGTGCAGACCGAGGACTTGTGGTTCAAGAACAAGTGTTCAGCCTATCAAGGACGGAAACTGTCGGGCAGGGTTGTTAGGACATATCTTCGGGGCCGACAGATATTTGATCTTGCCGATGGCTTTGATGAGGAACAAGGACCAACGGGCGAATTACTATTGGAACCGAGGACGAAATGAACAGCGAAGCTTGATGATCGTGTTCCATTTTCAAAAAACTGCATCTTCTACCTAAAGCAAATGAATAAACAAATATGTATTTATATCCAATGCAATGTCACGTGATTGGTCTTTGTGTTTGCATGCGCTGATCAGGCTGGTATCTCAACGTTAGAAGATACACATGATTGATTGGCTTTTGCCAGACAATATTCATCATTAATCAAGAGAAATACAACGACATCATTCCCATGACATGTGTAGATTTGGTTTGTCCTAATTCTTGGCTTGAAAAACGAGTGATGATTCGAGCATGTTCGGTTTAGCAATTTCGCTTGCGTGCTTATCGTGAAAAACTGTCCCAGTCTTGCAACACGCGCCTAGTACGTGAAAGCCTCCTCTATAAAGTCCACCGTGCCTGCCTGCACCTTGGACCTGGCCGCCGCACGCACGCTGTCCGCGAAAGCACCGGGCCCGCAGACCGTGACACCCATAGCACCGACGCGGTCCACCATCTCCTTCTCGATAATCGTCGTCGCATTACATCGTCCGGGGAACATCTGGACCGTACCAGTCGAGCTGCGGATCTCGTTTTGGTGTCTTGGTTTTGTGACGAACAGCTGAATACGGAGAATCTCCTTGCGGCCTTCCATGCGGAGCACTTGATCCATCCACGGGCGCACCCACTCCAAAGCCTCCGTGTTCGGGACCGACCAAACAAACAGAATCTTGCGAGTCGAGCACGTTCCCTCGGCATACTCGGTCAAGAGCTGCTTGAGGAACGAAATGCAATACGTAACCCCTACACCACCACCGAAAAGCAGGACTGTGCCGTACGAGGACATTGATTCGTGACCGCCATAAGGACCCTCAATGCCACCCTTCATGGTGATGATGCCGGTGGGTGACGCGGAGGCTTTCTCGTACAGTTTACGTGTCATACCAGTCCGGGCTCTGCAGACGAAGCTGACAGTGGTTGTGGCGTCTTTTTTGTTGACTTGTCGAAGGTCAACCTCGGTTCGTGTCACGGTTGACTCCAGCTTCCTGTCTGAGCCCGTCTTCTCCACGTCGAGCTCCAGAGCAGGTGTCTTGACTGTGGTCTCCGCCCAGGCGATCGAGAAGGGATGGGATGCGTGGCCACTAATGGATGGGAGGTAGATGTGGGCGTGGCAGCCAGGCCTGAAATGCCACGGGCGCGAGAGCTGAAAGGTCACCCTACTGGCCTCGGCCGGAAGAGCTTCGACTGTGACTTTCGTGATGCCGGTCCTCATACTGATGTTGTTGTGCCAAATACGATAGGCACGGATCGCCCACTCGCCTCCCCACATGGCGAATACGGTTCTGAGGTAGGGGAGCTGCGGGAGGTCGGCAGCTTGAATGTGGACCCAAACTGCGATCAGCGCTACGAGTACCATGATACGGTGACCGTTGATGAATGTCTCATACCAAGCGTGGCGTATTGGCGAGGAAGCGACGAAGACAAGGAAGGTGAAAACTACGGTGGATACCATGCCCCACCGATAGCTGACACTGGCAGCCAAAGCCATTCCGATGGCAGGCGCACCGCCTGCAATCGAGGTGTTGACCAGCCAGGCGATAGTGTGCAATAGCGCCTGTATAACGACCATTCGCGCACACCAGCGGTGAAAGAGATTGAATGTGTCATAGCTGACGCCCAGAATGTGGATCAGTGGGTTGTTGCGCAAAGCGAAAAGGACAGTGGGGACAAGGTTGATAAGAGCAAGCCAACCACTGCGGCCGCGGAGGTCGGCGGCAACCGCTTCACTCTGTGGATTTCCCCAATCCAGGATCAGGCAATAAGCGATGTTGGTGGCGGTGTAGAATAGAAGGATGAGAGTATGGAAACGGCCGGGTAGAGTTCCCATACCGATGGCTTTGGACAACTGCAGCTCACGATTATGACGGACCTTGAACAAAGGTGCATACAACAAGTGCTGCTTGATCGCGGGCCACCAGGTAGTGTGATTCTGAGCCCAGTACCGCTGTGCACCCTTGTCTCCCGTGGTCAAGAGGAAGCGGAGGTGTGACCGCGTCATCTTGATCCAGCTATAGATCAGAGTTGCGAAGATGAGGGCGAGGAGTGAGAAGCCAAGGATGGCGACCCAAAAGAAGTTCTTGTCCTGCTGGACACCATTGAGGCCATAAGCGAACTTGGCGAGGTCATTCTGAAGTGTACCCAGGAGACCAAATTCCTCGGCGGCATTCTGTTCTGCCGCAGCGGTGGCATTCATCTCGCGAGCTACCAAGTGAGCAGAGGATTGGACGAGCGCTGCAGCGGCGCCGAGATGCTGGTGAACATGATGGGAAGAAGACATGGCGACCAGCGCGATGATATCGAAAGAAAGAAGGCTGAGACAAAGAAGCGAGGGCTTTCCGGTGACTGCCCGAGGCCGGAAAGAAGATGACGAACAAAGAGAGCGCTTGTGCGACACGCGTAGCTGCTAGTAGGCGTTGTAGTACACGGTGGGCAGGACTCGGATGCTGTCGGTGTGGAGTGTCTCGAAGCGAGAGATGACCGAGCTGCCGTGGGAAGCTATTTGCAGGTGAGTGCGGACCTATTGATGCATGACGCTGCAGACCGCGAGACAATAGTGCCTTTTGTGCTTGGCTGTGCGCTTGGCTGTGCTGCGATGCGTGGTGAAGTGAAGCGGAGTATTCCTATTGTCGACGGGGATTAAAGTTGTTAAGGTCAGATTCCTCTCACAGTGCTGATCCAGTCAACAGTAATCGAGGAAAAGACAGTCGTAAGGCGGCAGCCGGGCGGCCAAGGTGAGCGAGTGACTGGTGCGTAAGACAAAGAACGCGATATCGAAACGAGAATGGACGGGTGGCTAGGTATGACGGACACAGCACACACCGGAAAGGGCCTAGAGGACAAGAATCGAACGAGGGCGCTGGGAAAACGGGCCTACCGGGTTCGGGGCTCGAGGGCCAACGGGGAAGGTTATAAGTTATATTGACGAAGGACGGGTGGTGACATTCCGGGAGCAGGACGGTTTGCGTGCCATGCAGCCAACCGCCAACCGCCACCACCCGCCCAATGGCTGGCGGGACGCCGCCGCATCGGGTTCGTCTGGCGTGCCCTAGAGACGTCGAGACGCCGGAAACATGGGCAGGCCAAAGCCACGGTGCAGCAGGAGGGCGGCGCTGAAACTGCGGTTGACGAGGCCTGCCGCAGAAAGCGGACGAAGGTTGAGTGGCCAAGGGGAGAGGGAGCGGGAAGGGTTGTGACAAGGGCGAGGAGACAACAGAGAACGAACGACGACGCACGAGCGAGGCGCCCTGCGCTACTGCGCTACTGCCGCAGCCAATGACGAGCAGGTGTCGGTGCGAGTGGAGACGTGGTGGAGACGCGCTGCGAGGAGGGGAGCAGGAGAAATGAGAAATGCGCTGCAAGAGTGCCGGGCCACTGCGTGAGAAGTGCGTGAGAAGTGCCTGGAAAGTTGCCTTGGAAGGGTGCCTGAACAAACAAAAGAGCGGGCCACGCCGCCCTGACATCCGCCATCCGCCACCCGCCACTCGCCCATCATCCACCGCCCCACTCGCGTGCGGTTTCATGTATCGAGCTTTGTCGAGCTTGTGCTCCATGGGATTGCGTTGCTGGTCGTCGCAACCCGGACCTCCCAGCTCACTGGAATCCGTGCTCGCTGCCAGTGCGTCGCGCGCCTCGCGACTATTGTTGCCGTCGCCTCTGGGACATCATCGCCGGACGACTCTTGTATACACGAAGGACAAAAATAAACCGTTGATTGCCACATGGTCGAGCAAAGACATAGACGTCGACGCATTCACGCCTCGTGCGTATTCTGCTCATCGCCGTTGCTACTCTCGTCTGTGTGGAAAATCTTCCAGCCCTAATTTATGTGTTCTCAACCACCAGAGGCGCGCGCCGCCCTCTTGAGGCGACGCGCAAGATCCCGCAATTTCACGCATAGTGCTCTACCATTTATTATTTATCGCTTGCCTGCCCTTGCCCTAATCCAGCCCACATTTGTTATCGCGGCAAATGCTTCGAGTAAATGTGTCTCCGATTTCCCACGATCCAGGACTGCTTCCTGGCTCAGAGAGACGACAGATAGCTTCAGCCTGAGCTTCAGCGCAACGCTATGCTACGTCAAGTCCGCCACCTACTGCTATGCAGTCGATGAAACTATGGTGTTCACGCCGCTCATGCCCACCTACCAGGATCGAGGTGAGCGGGTCCCATCCTGCTTCTGCTCGCTCCCCAATCTGTTGTTGTCGCATGACACAGCAACCCGGCTTCGTCTAATCCGTACGCTGGCATGCCATTGGTGCACATCCTATCCTTCGAGTGCACGACCGCAGAAAACATGTGACGTGGATAGTCAGTGAGATTGCGGGCCCGATATGGCCGTCTCATTTGTGTTCGAGCATATCTCGTCCTCGCTGCCTTGCGCCCCGCCTGTGCGTAAGTGCCCCCTAGAGACATGGGATGGTGTCTTCTCGATACATCCAGTATGCGATCGAATGCGAATGGTGGAAGATGCGGCGTCACCTCATCGGCATTCGCAGCAAGACACGTGTGGCTATTATTACATCCGCCATCGGTGCGCCGTCGTATACGGAAGAAGCGGCTGCTTTAGCTTCGTATTGTCCAAGACAGTAGAGAACAGCGACCAAGGCCTTGGGACGAGCGTCGGTGCGGCACATGCAGGCTTGCGTGTCATAAACTGCTTCGGTGCGGCAGCCACCAGAGATGGTGGCGGTCTAGACGTCGCACTCCTCGGTTTCATCCGGTACCTGATCCGCGAGCAGCACTCAGGGCTGGCCAATCGACTTTGAGCAAACAAGGCGGGGGATCGCAGCCCTCGTCTGCGAACCCTCGTTCTGAGACGGGTGGCGTTTTGGCGTTTGGGGTTGGCGCTGGAGCCGAAGCAAGAAAAGGACGTCGACCCCCGCCATGTTACTGCTTGCGCGTCCTGCTTCGGAGAATTCTTTCCTGCTTCATAAATTCGAAGCGTTACGAATGCTTATCGCCTGAGGCAGCTTGGTAACAATTGGCTATATCTCTCCTTGAGATAAGCACAGGTCGGTCGACTGCATGGAAAATGTCCACATCGGACAATTTTGACGCGCGGTGGAAACGCGGTCGCGACTGTCTTCTTTGACACTGACATCGGACGCAGTGTATATTCCCGGGTACTTGGCAGTGTGCATGCCTTTCAATGATGAGTCTTCCGGATCTGCGAGGTGCCGATGCAGGGGAACGAAGCAAGCCATGATAGCTGCAACAGCGCATCTCCGTGCATTACGACATGCTCTGTCCACCTCCCTGGTCTGGGCCAGCGTGCGCTTGATGTCGTTGACTGTGCCTATCGCCCGTATTATTCCAGAACCCCCATTTTTGATCGAATTGCTCCTGTGGAGGGATTTGTCAGTATAATGAGATTGTTGTCTTGCATTAATAGAGCTGGATAATGCCCTTGCCGAGCAAAATGGAAAGGGTTGTCCATGTCGCCTGGGGATTCATCTGCGCCTTGGAAGCCGACACATTGTCGAGCGTATTGCAGCAAAGAATCATGGGCTGAGCGGCTTCCCAATCCGGTCTGGAAATACTTGGGGAATGGCCTTAGTTGTGGCTACAAACGCTGCTCGGCAAGTTCCCCGGTATATCGCCTTTCGATCCGACGATCCAAAAACTTAAGGTATCATGAGCCAAATGTGGACCATATCTTGTTTTGCGTGGTTCGTGATCTTGGACGAACAACCAGGGAGAGATTAGATTCAGTCGCCTTAAAAAGTTTTTTGCCAGCCTCCAGTCCATACGGTCGTATGCATCGTCAACCGGGGGAATACCGTGGAGACGTTGGCGCTTAAACACGAGAAACGCCATAGCATGCTTCTTCGGCAGTTCCTTGCATAACACAGCGTCAAAATTTGTGCACAACCTCCTTTTCCCGTTAGCACATAACGGACGCGACACATTGAAGCCAGTCAGAGACAGTGCAGCGCTCATGACGATGAATACGAAAATTCTCAAGCTTGGCGAGACAGTGAATACGATGTTAGAAGACCTCGAGTGTATTTCCGAGGCTACACGGCGCGGTGTAATTCACGTTGTGCTGCTCAGTGACGAGCGCTAGAGGTCAGTATCTCGGAGCGACATGCAACGTCCTTTGCATCTTTCATTTCCATTCGTGATGCCACGCAAGTATAAAGACAGGTCTGCTACCCTTCTACTTCACGGCCATCCGACAATAACCACACTCGCTTTGTACTGTACCACAATCGTCTCTCACTGATTCTCAGGAACCGCAACGAACAACCTCGCTTCTGCACATTCACTTTTGCCATATCACTCGATTGCCACCTGTCAACATGCGCGCCTCCACTGTTATTGCTGCCGTGGCTGCCATCTCCACCGTTTCCGCCCAAGACTTCCTTCAAAAACGAGACGACTGCCAGAAAGCGTACAACGTATGCATTTCCGCTGGCAACGCCCAAGTATTATGTTCTTGTCAATTGGCGACTTGCTCGGGCGAGGATGACGCACGAGAGCGAGCGTATTGTGCCACGGCCACTGCGTCGCTGACAGCGAGCCAGACGACGTCCACCACAGCATCCACCGCTTCTTCTACTGCTCCCACGGGTACTTTGCCACTCGGGGCCAAGTGCTCCGCCAGCACTCAATGCGCCAACGGTGCCCAATGCTACGGCCAGACGGCCGGTACAATCACGACCTGCGGCTCGTTCAATGCCGCCTGTACCACCGACTCACAATGCGCGACCAACACCTGCAACAATGGCATTTGCAGCGGTCTGCTAAAGTCATCTAGTCCGTCGCTGACCACCAGCTCGGCTCTCAGTAAGAATACAACCATTGTCACCATCACCACCTCCTGCACCAGCACTACAACATCTGCATCTGGCACTGGTAGCTACCATGTTGGCCCGACTACGAGTGTGGTTGCATTTACAGGTGGAGCCGCTCAAACCGCTGTCGGCGCTGTTCTTGCTCTTGTCGCCGGCGCTTTTGCTTTCGCGCTGTAAAACTGGAGCACTTGATTTCGTTGCGATTTTGAGCAAGTCTGAGGGCGAAGAATATGTACCGCGGTATATGATGGCCGCCTGTAATACCTAATAGATTATCCTTTCACAGACATAATGTTTTGTACTCAGAGATCACCTTGATCCGTCGCAATGAAACACGCGCACATGCTTTCGTTCCTTGCAGGCGAGGTCTTGTTGGCGGAGCGGAAAGGAGCGGCCAAGGCGGCTGTCGCTTGCAATATGACGATGGTGGGCATTGGCTATCGTTTTATTTTCGTAGTTTCCCCAGAGTTCCAAGGACTAGTGCCGGCACACCAAGCGGAGAAACGCTAGTTGAAGGGAAAGTGAGGTGAGATTAATAAAATGGGAAGCACGCCCTACGGCATCTGACCAACACCCCAAGGTAAATCCTAATAGATCTCGCCTTGCGGTCCTTTTCCCTCACTTCTTCCACCAGACAATCCACTCATCACCAGCGAACGCAGAACAGATTTCCTTGTGATCACCACCTCTGTGACCGGGTCCTCGGAGCTCGCTCCGCACATCTTCAAAGCTTTTGAGCAACTCACTCAACCCCACAATCTCACTCCACACAACGATACACGCCGGCGATTCAAATCTTCGTCACTCGTCCGCCCATGTCGTCCTTCGTCGCGGTGCAGGCGCCGCCCGGCGCCGCGCTGAAAGTGTATGATCGCGGCAAGCGGCACAACGTCCAACCCGCGGAAGAAAATCTGCCGCCAACTTTCCTGGACGCCATGAGCGTGCGTGAGGATGTCTACGTCGACGAGCAGAGCGTGCCTCTCGAAAACGAGTTCGATCCGGATGATCAGCAGTCATTCCACTGGGTCGTCTATGCCAGCGTATCGACTGCTGGATCGAACGGTGCTGATGGAGCCGAGAGGAGGAGCAGCTCCGGCGGGAAATTGCCTGTTGGCACAGTGCGCATTGTTCTTCCCCCACATGTTCACGATGAAGAGTCGCACAACGAGGGACCAGATATGGCGGGCCCGAGAGAAGGGCAGGATGCTGAGGCTCTAGGCTGCCTGCGTAGAGGCGACGAGCCTTACGTCCGCATGGGCAGGCTGGCAGTACTCAAGCCGTATCGAAGTGAGGCTCCTCGCCCGTCCACGGACGAGTCCACTAGCTGACACACGTTACAGAAATGGGCTTGTCCTCACTGCTCGTCAATGCCGCTCTCGAATATGCTTCAAATCACCCTGATGAGATCGTGCCGCCGGTCTCGCCGACTGCGACCGAGCAGCGTCGCATTGAGACTGGTGCATCTGACAATCAGGGCGAATGGAACGGATTGGTACTTGTACACGCCCAGAGTGCCATCGAGAAGCTCTGGCGGACATGGGGCTTTGTGCGAGATCAGACTATGGGCGAGTGGAACGAAGAAGGCATCATGCACGTCGGTATGTGGCGCCGCATCACAGTCCTTCGCCGCCGTGGTAGCATTATGGGGCCGTTGTCGCCGATTTAGACAGCATCGGCGCACACTAAAGACTGCCTAGCGACACTACAAATGGCATAGGGTGGCTGGCAGTCTGGAGGACTGCAGAAGCTTGACGATTCAAAGATACCAATAGCGCCGATTAGACCAAGCATTAGCTCGACGGCGATCGTAGCTTGTCTGATAGATTTTACGAATGCATTCACGAAAGGTCTTGAGAACATGAAAGCTGGTTCCATGTCGAAGTGGCATCTAGGTCTTCCATAGCCGATTAAGACTACAGACTCTCAATGCCCATCCTCTCCACCCTCTTGGTCGTTGTCCTTCCTTCAGAAGAACGAGAGTAGTGACGTCTTTCGTGGAGTTTGGGTATGGTCTGGACTGGTAGAAGGTTATGTCACCTCTGCCGAATAGCGAGCAGCGACTGCCGACAGATCGGAGCTCTTTTTGCGTTCCACCATGAACATCCCCGTCCGTCATGCATATGATCGAAATCCACCATGACCAATACCTCTTCACTCATCCTCCTGCAAGAACGGATTGGCAATCTCCTCGCTGCCATCAACCGGGCTGATGACGACCAGCATGGTCCCCCGTGCGACAAGAAGTCCAAGTTGACGATGCGACATGTTTCCTTCCTCATCTGCGCCAAACGAAATCAGCACCCTGTCTGTCGGCCTCGAAAGTGCGACTAGAAATGATACTCACCGCGCGTGACCTCCTTCACACCGTCCAGCACCAGGTTCATCAATTGATCATAACCCTTGAGCACGCCGACGACCTCGCGCCCGCCGTTGAACTTGACGTTGATCTCCTTGTCCATGTATTTGCTCAAATCGAGGATATTTTCCTTCTTGGGCCGTTCTGACTTGTCGCCTTGCGCTCCGGCGCCGCCGCCGCTATTGTGATTGCCGCCGCGGCCGCCGCGATCGTTGCCGCGTCCACCTCTCCCTCCGCCGCCGCGAGCGCTGCGGAATTGTCCACGTTCCGACATTGGTGCGCGTGGTGTGGATGTGATGGTGAAATAGGAACGTGGATTTGAGGGCAGGTTATAGAAATCGGGAAGCTCGGACCAGAAGCTTGTTCTGGGGTCCACGAATGGAGAGCGGCAATATGCATAGCGCTTCTCACACTCATGGATATTGTTGTTCGACAATCCCAACCTCTTTGAATTGCAGCTCGATATACAAAAACACTTTCAGGAATATGATATTCTTTGGCAGGCAGTCTGCGCTTCTCTCCTGAGAAAATCACATTGATGAAGTGCGGGCACGTTATAGGCAGAAGAGAATACCAGATATTAATATCAGACCTGCCATATTTGAAAAATAGAGACTGATACCTTCAAACATGCACGCATAGGCATCAAGTCATTCAGATTGTCATCATTGCGGAAAAGACGGCCTCAAGGGGCGAATGGATGGGGATGACTTTTGGAAGCAATTGCAAACTCCAAGGCATGGATGAATCGTCAAAAGCAGCTGCTCACTCCGGTGGATGGATGAATCGCCGTGGTTCATGGGAGAGCCTATAGGCACCGTATCCTAGGTCCGTCACAACTACTATTGCAGCGTGGCTGTGATCAAGAAGCAAGACTTGCCGAACCGTTGTGAAGACCATTCCGCTGCAAAAATGGCATAGCGGTAGAAGTGCCGTTCTGGAATGTGTGTAGAGTGCACCATGAATGGACCGTGTTCGACGCATCTCAACTTTCAGAAATCGAATGGTATGATGCACCAATAAGTTGCTACATTGCTCGACGACAGAGGCTAGCTGGGGATCAGTGGATGAGGCGCATACTAAAAATTACGGTCAAACTTCAGAGCAGCCATCGCCTGACATGTCCGTCGAAGTTGACGACCCCGCAGCGCAATTCCGTCTCGCCGTGGGGCCGCGTCACCACCGCCCACTCCCCTCGCGCTGAACGGTATGTACTCGGGCCACGTCCAGATAGAGGACAATCTTGCTGGCGGCGTGACACAGCAGATGAAATCTGAACTCCTACTCTGAACTCCTCTGTTCGAGAGCACAAAAATAAAGAAAATGCTCGGACGCTCCATCGGATTGCTTTTGCTTTCCTTCTATAACCTGATGCTGGCGAGTCCCGCTCATTCGTCCACGTTTTCGAGGTGCTCATCTCAAAATGTGAGCAAGCGGCTTCTGCAAGCTCACTGCCGCTATCGCTAGCTCCTCCGCCCATCCGCCCAACAGCCCTCCCGCGCCCGCCGTCCTCGTCGTCGCCCTTCCCGCCGCGCTTCTCCCGCTCCCGCATGCTGCTCCCGCATACCGCTAAATTACCCCCGCGCTCGCTCGATATTTCCGACTGTCACGCCCGGCCCTCCCTCCCTCCGCCTCCGCCTCCGCCTGCACCACTTCCCACCCGCCGATTCCGGCACGCCCTCCTGCTCCTGCTTGCTCCTGCTCGTGCTCCCCGCCGCCGCCGCCGCCGCCCTTCCCAGGAGCCCGAGGACGGCCCAAGCCACTGCCACGGCCGGTGCCCAGCCATGGCTGCTACTGCTGCTGCTGCTGTTGGCCGTGGCCGGCGCTGAGATGCCGACCTGCTTCCGCGCGCAGCAGCAGCAGCTGCAGCGCCTACTCCTCAGGCGGCGTCGATGGCTTCCGCCCATGTCCACACCCGCCCTCGCTCTCTCGCCGCGCGAGGGTTTTCCCACTCTGGCTCTCATCTCTTTGTGCTTCTACGTCCTCTGACTCTTCCTCACCACTGCGCTTCAATAACGAATTGAATCAAGGCCGATCGCGGTGCTCATCTGGCCGATCCATCGTCTGCCTCCACGGCGTGTGCGTTGCCGCAAGCTCCGCCACGACGTCGAGGTCAGATAGCACTCCCACATGGCTGAAGCTCATACGCCAGTCAATGCCAACGCTCTGAAGCGCAAGCGCAGCTCCCCTCAGCTCTCGTCGCCCGTAACGTTACCACAGAACAAGCTTCAGAAGACGAACAACCTACAAATTAACTACCTCGCTCGTCATTCCGCAGCCGACCTGCCCCTCATCAACAAATCCGATGCCATCCCCAGCCTCCTCGACGTACTGAGTTCTTATTCCTCGGTGCTAGACCGTCACGAGTCGCTCGCCAGCAATCTAGGCGCGCGTCCGCTGGGCCCAATCTTAATCAAGCGCTTTGAAAGATGCTTCGAAGCGCCCCCCGAAATCATTGCCTCGCACTCACACTCCAAAGACCCTTCTGAGTCGTTGCATGTCACCTGGCTTGAGGTGATTCAGTTCGCACAGTCCCATCCAGGTCAATTCACACTGTCGACTTTCTCCGAAGGCCGTCGGGTTTGCCAATTTTACTATCCTCAGAAACAGGTCCGTCTTCAGGTCAGCGAGGACGACTACCTGTTCATCAAAAGCGGCAGATGCCAAGATCTGATCCCTCCCCTACCAATTTGGGAAGACGAGGAGAAAGAGGTGGGCACATGTGAGATACTGGAAAGGCAATTGAAAGACCTCACCAATGCCGCCGATACGGTCGCTGCAAGGACGCGGCAGCTGATCCACAGGTTAAAGAGCCGACGGATGGCCATCATGGAGCGCCGCGCGGGCGAAAAGTCCGGCGAAGGTCGCAGCGATGTCGAGCACGACTCTGTGGATGACGTTTCGCCCGACGAGGCTGTAGGCCGGCATAGTCCTGGGCTGGGTTTATCCTTCACCGCCGTCAATGGCCTACCAGCGCTCACGCACATGCCGCATGGGGTTCTCGAATCGTCGGCCCCGGTATCCGTCCGCAGCGAGCTCTTGAAGCATTTTTCGTCTCTCAGTCAGAACCAGTCTTCTGCCGAAAACGGCCGTGGGCAGTCCGTGTCTGCCGGATCTCCTACTCGTCCCTCTGCAGGCTCGACCAACCACTTCATGCAGCTGATCCAGGACGCAGAACCTGCGCCTGCTCAGCGGCCTCAGACTACAGCAGAATCTACGTCGCCGCAACGCTGCCCGGAAGTATCGTCCAATCGATCATCAGAGCCGGCCACGGCCAGCAGCTCCGCGCACAACCGTGCACCGTCTATGCACACACCATCTCTGTCAGGAAAACACAACTTTTCCCGACCTTTGGCCCCCAGCCAGGAGGTTTCGCAACCATTTCGGCTGATTTGCCAGGCACTCATGGAGTCACTGCCGCGCGGCGCTCGCGTCATGCCGCCTTGCGACCGCTGCCGGAGACTGAAGATGGACTGCCTGAAGAATTTGACGTCTTGTCAAGGCTGTACCAAGAAACACGCCCGCTGCCATTGGAAAGAGGTCGATCGCGCCGAGGTCGAAGGACTTGAGGGAATAGTAGCGAAAGCGGATAGAGAGAGCTACCATGAGGACGAGGAGGATGATGAGGAAGATTTAGCTGCACTTGAGGACTTGGAGGCGCTTGGCCGCGAGGAGGATGAACCGTCATTGATCAATCACTCGGAGCCCCAATCTGCACTACCGCATGGAGACCTATTCAGAGGCAGTCTGCCCATCGGTGATGAATCCGCTGATCAATTACAACACGCTGTGCCGACAACAGAGATTGCACTGTCCGCGGAACATCAGGAAACGACGTCTCCCAAATCCCAGCCGCTGCCCCCTCCCCTCCGCCCGTCCTCGACCTTCAACATCCCTGGCTTCACTTCGGTCAACAGTCTCCCCCGCGCTCTGACGGCTGCGCCTGTCGTGGCTCCTTCGGACCCCGAGCAAAATACTGCAGCGATCGAGCAGCCACAGCAACCCGTCAGTGACGCGACATACTCCTCGCTGGCGCAGAAGACGGAAGATACATTGAGCCGCCCACTTTCACCCTTCTCGTCACTTCTCAATGCCACGCCCCGCCCACAGACTTCACCCTCGACAGCAGCAGCGTCCGTGGTTGGAATACAGCAGCACAGCCAGCAGTACCAGCATCAACCTTCAGCTGGTGTCATGGAGAACGATATCAGTGTCGCCAAGTCGTCGATCGTGCCTGGACCCGGCTCTATGGCTGACATGTCCTTTGCCGCGGCGCCGAACCAAGTCCATGGAGTGAGTGTGGGTGGCTGGAGGGCCGGGTGACTGCGCGCCGAGGCGTTGGATTATAGTTGTGGACATTATGCAAGACTTTGTTGTCATGATGGAGATGTTTTACGGGATACGACACGGCTGGAAAAGCCCATGAAGAATATTATATCTATGCTAGGTACTTTAGATGAAAAGCTAACGACAATGTTTCCTCGGTGTAGCATCGTTTGCAAGAACTAGCGTAGCATCACATGTGGATTCGTTATCACAATCATCGTGACAGTCACAACATAAGCGCAAAAGCCAATACACACGTCACTAACAAAGCCAGAAAGCAGTAATGAGCGACAGCAAATTTATTAGTTGTAGACATTACAGGAGGAGCAAAAGGACCATATCCCGCTCCAGAGCGATCGAGAGATTGCTGGCCAGTGAGCATCTCAGAGACCATCGCTGACAGAGGCTCTCTTCGCCTGCGATAAGACCTTGTTAATTGCGGAAAGGCATCATGCTGACCACACCCGACCGCTGGACCGCATTGCCAGGGCGCGCATCGGGGGCTTGGAGGAAAGCGTTGGCGGCAACGCGCGCAGCGCGCGCTCTAGTACGGACAGTTGACATCATGTGCGAGCGAGAACTGCGAAGGCGCTGTCTTTGTAGTACGGGCCGAGTATCGGGTCGAGCTGTCAGTGCCCCTCCGCCAAGCGGCCGGGACCTGTTCTGCCCTCCTTCGTCGTTGGAACTGTCGATATGTGCAAAGCGGCTCCTCCTCCCCATATATCCTCGCAGACGATCCCGAAATGTGCCTTGTTCATGCCGTTGCATTCGGCGCCGTCTATCATTGACTATCTTCCGCCCTGTCTTAGCCGCAGTCTTGCGCTGCCTCTCGGAAAGAACAATGTCCTCGACTGGGGTCGTGATTGGTGTGCGACGATGCGTCTCCCGACGAAGCTTCTCGGCCCTCTTACTCATGAGCATGTTGTGTTCGATCTCATACGCCAGCTCTGGGTCTTCATCGTCGTCTAGGGCCGCCGTTGCTTCAATTGACAGGCTGCGACGGCGGCCGCTCCGGGTGCGGAGGTGCTCGAGGTCTTGCACATATATGGACTGCCTTGTGAGTCGTCGATGCTCATCGGTGTCCCGATCATTGGAACGTGGGGTGTCAGCAAATCTGACGGTGGGTCGTGTTGATTGCTGTGAAGGAGGCTGAGAATCTCGGGATGGAAGTCCTGAGTGCGTCTCTTGCCTTCCAGGCTCGTTTGAAGATCCGCCTTGTACAGATGAACTCGCAGCTGAAACCGGAGTCGGATATGTTGCTCGTGTGTCGGTCCTTGTATTTGTTTCCTCTGATCGTTGACGACCGGCAGCCGGGTTGTTGACAGACTCTGTTTGCGAACGTGTGCGGCCAGTCAATACTTGAGAGAGCTTGCGAAAAGCTGTTGATAGTCTAGAGTCTCTACGAGGCTCTTCGTGCGAAGGTTGCCTTTCTGAGGCTCTATGTTGCGGTGCTTCGTCATTAGCTTGCGTAGTCGTCGGGAATGTCGCGGGCGGGAACGAGGTGGTCATTGGGCTGATAGCTTCCACGGAACCCCTCTGTTGTCTCATTTGAGCGTCACCAACGAGGTCGGGCATGTCTTCCACACTTGCTGTGAGTGGTGGTAGAGGGTCAAGTGGAATGATTGAACCTCGTCTGGGACGCGAACCGCTCCCTTCCAGGGCAGGGCTGATAGCAGGATCTCGCACGGCAGCCACGGCCTCGACCACGTCGAAAGTCTGGACGGTGTTTGGTGGATGACCGTTGGCCAGTGGAGAAGCTTGTCCCTCAAGTTCTTCTGGTAAATTCCCGCTGTCCGGAGCGCCAAAAAAGGAAGATGTGATCTGATTCAAGCTTTCATGCTGCTCACGGGTGCTTGGTCCCGATTGGCCCTCGATGATCTGTCTCACAGGAGACGAGCTGTCCATCTGTGCGGACTGCCCGAAACCGTCAAAGACCGACGACACGGTCTGGTCAGGGATATTCAAATCGAGGATGTGAGATGCATCGGGTACTACGTCCGAATGAACGTTGTCCTTGTCACGGATGATGGTCAACCCCGCCGCTTCTAGGCCCACTTGTTGCGATGATGGCTCTGGAGTCGAGCCAGCACGAGCATAATCCGCCGCGTCATCGGGCAGGATGACGGTTCCCGGTGATCGACGGCGGTTGAGCACCCTTCTCATCCGCGAGAAGACAGAACCACGAGCCATGTCCTCGGCTGGAGTTATTGCTGCTGGATACGGTGTAGCTCTTCGCTCGCTGATGGTAGGTCTGTCACGGTGGAGTCGAGCGGAAAGGGCGCGCCGGGCGGCCGTCAGAGGTCCAAGAATGGAGTTTGGAAGAGGGTCTGCGGCGTTGTTTGGTGGACCAGTACGCCCCTAGCGGATCGAGCTCCAGCGACCACGGGGTCCGGGGTCTGCGAGCGGTATCGTGGTTTCAACTTCAGTCAAAGGGAGGGCGGTCCAGAGAGTTGGACCAGTTGGTGCGTCTTGCGAGTTAGTCGTTGATTGTGCGGCGGACTCGTCGATAATGGTGGGCAGCATGGCAGACGAAGGCTAGATTGTGCTCTGTGAAGGTAGTATTGGGGCCTGGCGAGATGGCGCGGTGAATCGAACACGAGCAAATAATTCGAGTGAAGGTGAAAATGGGCGTAACAATGGACGATGGTGCTGGTGAACGGGTATACGATGCTCAATCGTAATGGAATGCGATGAAAAATGGTGAATTTGAACGAAGGGAGGAGTGATGAGCAGAGGGTAAAGTAGGACAGAGTCGGCTCGGGCGTAGCGGTGTTGAAGAGCAGGAAAGTGCAAACGGATCAGCGATGTCACCTACCTCCGGCCAAATGGATGCCGTTGCTGGAGCTGAGTCGGATTGAATGAGCTGAGCTGCTGCACGAGAGGGGCAGGAAAGATGAAGCAATGGAAATGGAAGCAGCAGAAAGGTGAAGGAACGCGGGAAGCTGCCAGGTCATTTTCAATCGGGGCTTGCCTCACGTGACGGGCGATGCGCAAAGATACACGCGTCGTCGTGCTCGTCATATTGCGTTCGCATCCGATGTGATCTGATCGTGTTACACCGCCGTGTACACCGTTGGGGGCCGAGATGGAGGACGAGAGTACACGAGGAACAAGCAGACAAGAGGATGGAGAGCACAAACGCAAGCCACAGTGGCACAAGGCCGAGATTGCGCGAGGACGGTGATTGGCCGGCGCAGAAACGCAAGGCCACAAGCCCGCAAAGCCGCAAAGCCGCAAAGCCACCAGCCAACTCGTGCCGCAGCAGCCCGCGCCGACGAGTCACGAGACGCCACTGCCGTTTTATTTTCCTGCCTCTCTGCCTTTTGTCCCTTGTCTCGTCTCTTGTCTCTTGTCTCTTGTCTCTCGTCTCTCCCTGGTTATCGGTCTCGGATTTCGATCTTGTGCTTCTCACATGCTCCCCGCTGTCGCTGCTGCTTCTGCCTTTTCACGCCCTCACGCCCTCACGCAACCCTCCTCACCCATGCGCAGCATGTCCCGGTAAACCATCCACGACTAGCATCGCTTCGCTCTCCCCCAAACGCACCAAGAAGCCCGCAATGGCCCCTTCTGCCGCCTCCGCCTCGACTGCGGACGCGCCGCCCCGCCGGCCAGGCATCCTCAAGACGGAATCGACCGACGCCTCTGCCAGTGCGACTCCCAATGCCCTGGGCCCTCGCGCCGCCGCGTCGCCCAATCCGACGCCAAAGTGTGAGTCGAGTGTTCTTTGAATCTGTCTGCCTTGTCTGTGTCGCCCATGTGCATGATGCCTTTCTCGTCCACAGCTTTCACGGCCCATGCTGCCGCCTGGGTTTGCCAGTTTGTGATATGTCACATCCGCTGCCCTCTCTTGACCTCACCCTGCCCAATTTCTCCCATATCTTTTCGTGTGTCCAGTCATGGATTCTGATATCCTCTTCACAGCTGTCTCGATCAACCCCAGGGGAGAGCACATCTCACCCTTGATTCTTGGCGATACCAAGGACGTTGATGACCTCGACCTCGACCGCCCGCGCTCCCCTCGTCGGCCGCGCATCAAAGGCGCCACTGCCAGGCGCCTGTCGGGCCGCCCCTCGGCACCCTCCTCTACCTCTTCCATCCAGCAGTGGATGGATGAAGCCGAGTGCAACGACACCGAATCTTCCACCGGCCAATCCGAGCACCATACCTGGGTCGGTCAGATCGCCCAGTGGATCAAGGATGAGAAGTTGAAGCGTGATGCGCGTCGTGTCCGCCGCACCGCCCGCCATGCTCCTTCGACCAATGATGAGTCTGCAGAGTCTGCCAATGGAGGTGACAAACCTCGTGCGCACCAACGGAACGAGTCTTCGGAAAGCGTCGACCTTGATGCACTCGAGCAGATCATGAAAGAGATCCCCCTTGGCCGCCGCGTCCAGCGCAAGCTGTCCAGCCTCGCCCTCCGTCGAAAACTGCACCAACGTCGCTCCTCGTCCATGGCAGCCTCGTCCGACACCGAATACCTTGATGGCGATGCCCTTGTGCCGTCCGCCGAGGTGGTGCTCGACAACAGCAACACCTTGTCGTACAAGGGAGGCGAAGCCCAATGCACCGATGACCTGACCCTCGACCACACACGCAGCGTTGGTGACCCGTGGCTGAAATTCAAGGCTGACATTCTTCGTATCGTACACACCCTGCGCTTGAAGGGCTGGCGCCGTGTGCCGCTAGACATGAGCGCCGAGCTGACCATCGAGCGACTCAGCGGTGCTTTAACAAACGCTGTCTATGTCGTCTCGCCACCGAGCGAACTCCCGGACCCTGCTCCTTCTGCCGATGGCATCACAACACCCGTGGTAAAGCGGAAACCGGCCAAGTTGCTTCTACGTATCTACGGGCCCCAGGTCGAGCATCTCATAGATCGCGAGGCCGAACTGCAGATTCTGGGCCGCCTAGCTCGCAAGCACATTGGTCCTCGCATGCTGGGAACATTCCTCAATGGCCGCTTCGAAGAGTTTTTCAACGCTGCTCCCCTGAATCCCGTCGAGCTGCGCAATCCGGACACGAGCAGACACATCGCCAAGCGTATGCGCGAACTGCACGACGGCATTGATCTGCTGCCCTCGGAGCGAGAAGCCGGCCCATATGTCTGGAGGAATTGGGACAAATGGCTTGCCCGCGTTCAGAAAGTCGTCGAATGGCTCGACAGCCGAAGTCTCGATTCTTCTAGCGACAATGAATCTGCTCCGACCTTTGTCTGCGGCACCGAGTGGGCGGCGTTCCACGATACTGTCTACAAATATCGCAAGTGGCTGGAAGATCAATTGGGTGGCATCAAGGCGCTCAAGGATCAGATGGTGTTCGCGCACAACGATGTAAGTGTGCGCAGCTGGTCATGGATGAGTCTGATACTGACATGTTTAGACGCAATATGGCAATATTTTGAGGCTGCTGCCCTCGTCTACCTCGCCTTTGCTACTCCCTGCCAATTCGCACAAGCAACTTGTCGTCATCGACTTCGAATACGCCAACGCCAATACCCCAGGGTTTGAGTTTGCCAACCACTTTTCCGAATGGTGCTACAACTACCACGACGAGTCCGCCCCATGGCGCTGCTCGCACAATCTGTACCCCAGCCCAGAAGAGCAAGACCGCGCCATTCGAGCCTACGTGCGCCACCGGCCCGATTTCAACGTCACAACGCCACAAATGACTCCTGTCGATCAACGCCCTCCCGGTCCGACCCAATCGATATCCAACTTTATGCTCGACGCCCGCACCCCGTCGTCCGCGACGACAGAGCCCAGCCCGAAAGACCCATACGCAGCACAAGAAGACGCCCAGGTCGCCGCCTTGATGCACCACACCCGGCTGTGGCGCATGGCCGCATCAGCGCAGTGGGTAGCGTGGGGCATCGTCCAAGCCAAGCTGCCAGGCATGCCGACCTTTGGCGACGAGGACGAAGTGGAGGCCAAGCCTGTCTCGCCATCCGCCGGACCGGTCAAGGACGGCAACGATGAAGAGACACCCGCCGAGGACGAGGAGTTTGATTACCTTGCTTATGCCCGGGATCGCGCCATGCTGTTCTGGGGCGACGCGCTCGCGCTGGGAATTGTCGCAGAAAAGGACCTGCCGGAGCGCGTCAAGGCTGATGTCAAGATGCTCAAGTACTAAGTTGCAGCAGAAGCACATTTGGACGGTTGGCAAACTATGGATCAGACGGAGCAAATTTTGATGTCGGGAAGGAAATCATAGCGGTTCGTAGTGAAATGCATTCCATGCACACCGTTTTGGGCCAACATGTCCGTGGATCCCGGGGTTTTTGTACCCCGTCGAGCTACTCTTTTTCACGTGATACGCAAAGTCAGGTGGGACATGGTGATAGTCTGAACATGTTTCTTCCAACGGCCGCACGATCTATGATACATCCTTCCCCAGTTCTATATTGGTATTAATGCTTTTTTACAATCTGTCTCCATGCTTATGTCCTCCCAGCCGTTCCCATTGCGCTATGCTTTCATGTCTCGCCTGTAGTAGAAAGAAAAAGTCGTAAAATCGGCCGTGTGAATATTCTCCATGTCGTAAAAGAAAATCTATGTGCAAGAAAAGAAACCCAAAATTTAGAAAAGCCCAAGAATAAAGGGCAGTAAAGCATGGCAAGCCAAGAGATTTGCCATCGGCACGATGATGGTAAAGTCATCGACCTTGTACTGGATGGGCGCATACATGCCCAAGTACACCATCAAGACAGTGAGCGGGATGAGGACGCAGTACATCTTCCAGAAATCGCGAAAGACGCGGTCGAGGCCGATCTTGAAGCCCGTCTTCTCCAGTTCCTTGGCTGTCGTGGTCCACTCGATGTTGATGCTGAAAAAATGGCACATGAGCGCTTTGCAGATGTGGTAGCTCAGCCCGCCGAAGAACAGCATGAAGAAGGGCGTCCATTTCATGGCGTCGCCCAAGGCGCCGACGTAGCTCTTCTGGCCCATGCGGTACCGCAACATGGCAAAGGCGATGGGCGATAAGATGCTGTACACGATCGCAAGACCGACCCAGATGTGCCATGAGGTCTGGTAGTACTGATCGAGTTGAAATTGCCATCCTGCTAGGAAATAGTTCAGTGTGGTGAGTGGGAATCCGACCCCAATTGCGTAGTACGTTCCGATGTATGCAACGATCGTGAACTTGGAGGTGATTTTGACATTCGACCTCAGAAATTTGATGAACAGGGGTGTGAGAATTCCCTTTGTCGGCCAATGAATCAGAGGGTGGAATATGAGCTCGTTGCAGCCATACGCATACTTCTCCCATCGCGCCAGCTCATCATATACCGTCAGGGAGACACCCTCCTTGAATTCGTTGTTGTGATATCCGGCCATCCGGACGTAAAAATGCTCCATCTGAAGTCGAAGAGACACATCGAAATCTTCCGAAACGTGATTCTCAGACCAGAACTTTGTCTTTCCGTCTTCCTCGAAGGCGATTGATTGAATAGCTTTCCATCGCAAGAAGGCGTTATGGCCGACGAAAGGAGCGACATCCCCGCCACCCACACCGAAAGTGATTGATGTGTAGACAAGATCAGTAAAGTAAGTAATTCCGTTCTCAAAAGTACTGTGGGTCATGTTCATGACACCACACGAGTGTTGAATGATAGCCACTTCCGGAGACTCCATCATCTCTAATGCTCCAGCAAGAAGACAAGATTCTGGAACTTGCGTATCGGAATCGATGATCAGAATGAACTCGCCAATGCGCACATCACCAGCCGACCATGTTCTGCCGTTGTCCATATCCTGCATCCTCAGACGAGCTATTTCGAGCATCTCGTCTTCATCGTCTACAGAGAGATCGGCAACGGTGCACATCTGCTCTTTTGCGCGCTCCTCCAAAAGTCGAAGGAATTCGTCTTCGACACGCCCAGCAAATTCGAGGCAGTAATTCATGTTGGAAGCTTTCTTAAACTTGCCCTTCCGCAAGAAAAAGTCCGGACCCGGGGCAGTGCACTGCTTCGGCCGAGACACCCAAGCGATATTGTGAAGTTCGTAGAACATCTTTCGAGCCTCTTGGAGCTCTTCGTTGATGAGCTGCATACCGTCGTCGCACACCAAGATCGTAGCAGTACCTCCATGAGCTTGGTAGTAGTTGACAGCCTTCAAAACGCTCGTGATTGTCGGCACTATTACACCTTTCAAGCCCTCTTTATATACCGGCATCTGAATAGTGATATGCGGTAACGGCTCTCCTGAATGTTCGGTAATCTTTGGGGCCTTTGCGGAGTAGTAGACACTGTTCTGTTGAAGAAAGTTGAGTGGTGCAAAAATCTGGAAGAAAGCTCCCACAATGACAATCAGAAAGAAGAAAGAGAAAATGCCGAACAACGGGATAGTGACAACGAGAGCCCATCTCAAGTATTGGCCGTCCAAGCGAGTCTCCTGGACAAGTTTTGCGGCGCACCAGATCTGAAGCGTGACGACGCCGGCGGCTGCACACGACATGGCGGTGGCGTGATTGAGTAGAAACATTCGCTTCTGATCTCTTTGCCTTTCCACGTCCTCATCCGCGTTCTCTTCGTTTTCCATGGCTTGCTCGACAAATTGCATCATCTTCTCGATGTCGTGAGAAACAGAGCCCCTGTAGCCACCGTTGTATACACTGCTGATGCTGTTCTGTCTATTTGCGAAGCTTCCAGATCGCGGAGGGAAAGAGTGGAGTTCCGGGACTTGGTCTTCTGGCACCTCTTCAATGCTCGTTCTGGAAGCCATCTTTTTAGAATACTTAGGCGAGGGTGGCTGCTCACTGATGGAGCTGTGACGACTTAGATCCAGAGAAGTCGGTCTATTCTTCTTCTTTGGGCCGAACGGATCGCTGGTACTGAGTCTGCGGCCGGCAAAAGCGCTGACCGCGCTCATGCGACGCCCGTTGATTGATGCCAGGGGGTCTACAGACGGTGTTCCACCTGGAGAGGTTTGCTCAATCTGGGGCCCGTGCATAGAGGGTGGTACCCTTCGTGGGCTGAATGGCTCGGCTATACTGGCCTTGCGTGCCGGGCCAGCATGCGTGGGAGCAGGCAGGGTAGGCATTGAATTGCTACTTCGTAGTTCTTGTGCCCCTGAGAAAGGCATGTGAAAGTTCTTCGCACCAAACGTCGTTGACTGGTTCCTCTGTACATTGTGGAAGTTGCTGACGCTTGATCTTCTTGGTATCTGCGAGTTCGGAGCGATGGACAGTGAACGCTGACGAGGGGGCTGCGAGTACTCGATCGCCGGTGGCTGAAGCTGCTGCTGGGCTAGATATGGCATACTGAACGACAAGTCTGGCTGGCCGCCGAATGACATCTGAAACATAGATGGCTGAGTATTTTGCATTCCGGGTAGGGAGTGAGATCGATTATGATTACTTGAGATAGCAACAGGAGCCGGAGGTGCGATAGGAGCACCCCAGATCTAAGCTTTGGTAAGTAATCCATTCAACTGATGATAAGGCACGAAATGACCTACCAGACCAACGAGGTGAGACTCGAGAGATGTGCCTTGCGCGAATAGCTCGGGGGGTGAAGAGGCGCAAACAAGTATGAAGTGCTCTCTCCGACAAAGCACAGCAAGGCAGCCATTTTGGGCATAGGCTCCAGTGTCCTGTATGTCTTTGATTGATGGTACAACTTCCAGCCATGTGCCGTCCATGAAAGGGATTTCGCTCAAGTCATCGTCGAGACCCTCGAGAACAGCGCTGACAGAGTCTGTGGACATGGTAAAGGCTACAGCCGGTCCAATGGCCTCGACTGCTCGCAGAACAGCAGGATTTTGGGTTGTTCGAGCATATGAGCCATCTTGCCTTCTGACGAAGGCTCCTAGGTTAGCTGTGCCGAAGAACATGTTCTCGTGATACTCTTCGAGCCACTTGCTCTGCGCAAGCCTTTGATGGAGAAATTTGGCCATCTGATACGGAAATGTTAGTGACCATCCATGATCAGAAAGCTATATGATTTTACTTGCCACTTCAAATCGCCGAGAACTCGAAACACTCCTCGAGTGCTCCATGATGGGTGCTGTCATGACCACTGTGCTGGAGCTTGCACGCCCGTTGGCAGGCCTTGAGTTTTCGGTCGAAGTCCTGCCGATGGGCAGATCTGATGAAGAGCTCGAGCGGAAGTGTACGCTCTTCGACGGCGTATGAGAGCCAGTCTGCTCAAAAGATCGCCTGCTAGTGGCGTCTCGCACAGATTCCTGCGAGGTGCGATCCAAAGCCATGGACGCAGATGGTGACACTGACCGGGAGAGCATTTTGCGAGAGAAGTTCAGACGCGAGAGGCTGAACCCTCACGGCAACGGGTCAATGCAACCAAGCGGGCCGGCCACCTCCTAAAAGACAGGAAACACCAGCGAAGGAGAGAATGGCGCCGATCCCGCGACAAAAAGGAAAGAAACTTTACCTGCGTGGGATAACGCGTGAAGCCGTGAGAGCCAAGCAGCAGACTAGAGCGGCTGATGGTTACCTCTAAGTCTGTATCACATATCATTGTGTTCCGGCTAGTGGTAGACGGCAACGTACTACAGCCTTTGGCAACTGGCCGGTGCAACGCAGTAGGACGTTGCCTGGACTATTAAGCTAGGATGACTTCATTGCCGTTGGATATATCGGCCCTCACAGAACAGCCCTAGAATGGTCTGCGAGATAGGCAGCCGTAGACGAGGGAAAGTCCGTTTCTTGAATAGTGGGAATGGGCGCTTTAAACACCATTCGATCGAGCGATTTCATTATTGTATCTAGCACTGTCAACATACGATGCTATGATGCATTTTTCAATACGACAGGACTGATGGGGACTCGCTTGGCACCAAGGCAAGTTGTCATCGGCGACGAGAACGGGAAGCTCATTGTTTGAAGGCAATTTCTCGCCTAGCGATGCCCGAGCTATGGGCGAAACGCGGTAAATGACGGCTGCATATCTGATGCTTATCAAGATATCGAAAGCGGGCGATGGTGTGAGGTCCTATATCGGTGGTCAACGGTTCGTCTGGGTAAATGATATGACCGTTGAGGACACGGGAGACGCGTGGAGGTCGGGATCGAAGTCCGTCAAAGCAGCCGACGGGCGGTATCCGGCGCGATCTGCGTCTTTGGAGTGCTCAGAAAGCATTTGCCACCGGATCAAGTGGTGATCGAGGATGCAGTAGCAGATGGACATGACATCGGGGAGCAGAGAAACATGGAGCGCAGATACTCGAATGGAAGTGGCGTCGATTCTCGGTTGGGGGCGTCTGGAGAATGAACCGTTTGCTGGACGGGAGTGCGGGCGGAAATGCGGATGGCGCTGCCTAGCGAACGACGGGCAAGACTGCGCGAAGATGCTCGTGCTTCCCAGCGGAACACCGCCTGTAATACGACGTCTCAGTGTCTGTTCGAGAGTCGTGATTCATGTGGGAAAGAGATCGGAATCGTGGTCACTGCACAGTAGTAGGCCCACCGACCCATCCGTGGCTCCATGCCCTGCGTTCACCCAGCCTTTGATGGTTTCGACACCGTTACCGATCCACTGGCATCGACGGGGTCATCGGAGGCGGAGGAAGCTCTATTCTCAATTTCTTGGCCTACACGTTTGCTCTATCGAAGTCTCATAGACATTAATCCTCGTCCGTCTGGCTTCGGCTAGCATCGAATCAGGATCCGCACGCCCCTAGTGAATACATTTTCACACTTCTCACGTTCATGCCCACTGTATCTCCCCAGCCCCACGTGGGGTACCACGTGTTTGCTGCCTCCCAAAATGCTAGCGGGGCATTTGAGTTGCCGTCCACCCATGGCTTGTTACCTTCGCCGTCTGGAAAGTAGCCGTCCGTGCCTCCGACTGCTACATCCATGATGAGATAGAATGGCTGGTCAAAAGGCGTGCTCGGACGGCCTGTCCATGACCAGGGGTCTTGCAGCGCGCTTTGGTTGGTGTTCGACCCGAATTTACCCCTGTTCCACATGGTCGCGCCCTTCGAAAATTTGATGAAGAACACTTGCTGGATAAATCATTAGCGGACAGGTGAGGCGAGAGGACTGAATGAGTTCAAGGGCTTACCAGCAGCCTCGAATCGAGGTACATGAACATGTAGTTGGGGCTCCACTCCAGGCCGAATGTGTGGTACTTTTTGGAGAAGTCGGTTCTCGGAATTTTATGGAGGCCATTGGTCCTCCAATAGGCGTCGCTGGCTCCGTTGGGTCCCCAATGGAGGGTGCTCTGCATAGTATCACGGCCACCGCCTGCGTAGCCTGGGGCATTGCCGCGGGATTGTGCAATGTCGATCTCTCCAGAGAGTGGCCACGGTCCGTATGACTCGATTTCGGGCAACATCCAGATGTTTGGCCAAATCCATTCTCCCACCGGCATCTTAGCGACCACTTCGACTTTGCCATAACGTATGGCCCTATTGCCATTCGTGTTGATTCGCGCGCTTCTGACTGGCGGGATAATTGCTCCGGAAGTGGCGTTGCTGTAGATCCAGCACTCATTGGGCTGCGTTGACGTGCAAGTACCGTCTGTAGTCAGGTTCAATATAGCTCCATTGAGTAGTTCAGCAGGGGTCAGTGTCGTGGTATTCAGTGTTAAAGTAGGATTAATGTGGAGGCCATTCGCATCGACATATATATTGGACTCGTCGCTTGTGGTCCATTCAAAGCTTCCTTTCCCAAAACCTCCGATTTGGATCTCATAGTTCCAGACTGAGGTGTCGAATGTGGTGAAATTATCGTCGAGAATCAGACAGTATTCGCTGTTCGTGACATCCATCCAGGACATGTATATTAGCCATCCGCCAAAGCACACGCCAACGAAGCAGCCGACACCGAATAGTATTTTCTCATACAACCTTCGAGGGTCTTTCTCCGTGATCCATGGCTTCTCGTACACCTCGCCAGGCTGAAGTCGCGAGCTGCGCCATTTCCGGCGGACGAACATGTCTGGTTCTGAAGGGGCGTCCTCTTCCCGGTCGCCATAACCTTCCTGCTGCATCATATACATGCTCTTTTGCCGTGGCCGAGCATAGGTGCTGACCATTGAATCTTCTCGGCCGGGGTGGTATTGGAAAGCGTAGCTGGTCGTAATACCTTTCTCATTCGTCATTGGCATGTCGACTTTATCCACAAGTTCGGTGACTGCGACCTGGACTGCTGTGCCATCGATTTTCCGAACATTCTCCGTCATTGGAGCATTATTGATAGAACTGTGGTCTGTTGGCTCATTCGACGCCTGCGACGGCGCCTTCTTGGAGAAGAAACCCATAGCTTCGTCGAAGCGCTCCTTCGGCTGGCTTGACGATGAGAATTATCTATGGCATGGCACAATAACCAATGAGGCCACCGCGGGAGGAATAACACGAGATCGTCTCGACTTCTCTCAATGACCTACATTTGACGGGTGTAGCTTTTGAATGCCGAGCGATCGGCGACAGGGGCGCCGTTAGCCTAGTCCATAGCTCTAACGGTCAAGTAGCGCTTGACGGTTGTGCGTGATGATCGACATCACCATATTGATTTCGGCGCGGTTGAGAGCTTCCGTCGCTATCGCCCAGGCAGACTGCTAACGCTGCTGAGTCGGGTACGTGTACAATACAACAAACGAGTTGCGGCATTATGGTGCCGGGAATAAGTACCCACACTCGAGTGATGTTCATGCTACGCACAGGGTTTGCGAGCGTAATACTGGGTGTAAAGACTGCTGCTTGATGTGGACACTTCTGGCGTGATCATGTTACCATTGAGCTCTATCGTCTCAGGTGCTGACAGGCAATTGATGTGCCATAACTGGTGCATTTGTTGATGGCAAGCGTGGGTGCTGCGACGAGTCAGAGGAGCAAAGCTCGTGTGGGGACAAAGTGACAAGACCACATCTGCTGCGGCATGACATCGGCCCAAGGCGCCATGTTTGCGAGGCTCCTGCCAGGTTTTGTAGACCGCCTCAGGACGTCACTCTTCTCGACCAGGGCCTTACGCTGTGCCGATTCTTCATAGACGACTAGAAAGTCCACGTAGGTACTCTCAGATCTGTTTGATGCCCTTGCAATACTGCACACCAGCTCCGTATACATATCCTGCACAATCGAACCTTTTGGCCTCACAATGTTAGGTGCAATATGCCACCGCATATGCCTTACCTTGATCAACATCTTCTTCCCTCCACTTGTCGTTCTCGTTCTGGCCGGACCAGGAATGGATACGGTCATGAATTGCTTTTTGTTTCTGCTGGGCGTGTTGCCTTCTCACGTACATTCGTTTTATATCTCCTTTGTGTACTATTCGAGGAAACGAAAAGTAGGCGTCGCCCCTGATTTGTTATCTACACAAGCTAACATTACTCAGGCTCGGAAGGGACGCTATCCAGGTCCACCGCACTCTTTTATTTATAGCGACAAGATCAACAACGGCGACTTGACCAATGCCGAGGTCGAAAAGTTGTGGTATGCAGAACACGGCACGGGGAACACCACAACTCGTGAGGGCCGTCGCAGTGAAGGGGGCAGAAAGACTACTCGCATTCAGCGTCACCCAGATCGCGACACGACCAAGCACCGTCTAACCCTCTCGCCATCTGAGCAAAACAATGCGCACCACGAGCGAAGGAGATCGGACCGTGCTCGTGCACGACCGGCAAGCCATTCAGCCTCACGTGATCATCTCTCTCGCAGAACGGAATCACATTCGGACATGAATTGGACTGGAATCGAAGGGCGCTTCCGTCGGCGGCCTAATGACAATTATGCTATGAATGATGGTAGGACCACTAACATTCGCCACGAATAATGCGCAATGCATCCTCACCTTTTGGCGTAGTGGTGAGGTTTTCCCAACCAGTCTCAGTGACGAGGATGTCGTCCTCGATCCTGATGCCACCAATAGGATAATATTTCTCCAGTATTTCCCAGTCAATAAATTTGCTATATCTCTTCTGTGGCCGGTAAAAGGTTTCCAATAGGTAGCGGTTGAAGTAGCTACACAAGATCAGCTCCTGCTTTTAGAGTACACGAAACTAAGACCACTCACATCCCTGGTTCCACGGTGACAACCATTCCAGGTTCTAACGCCGGACTAGAGCTTGCACATGGTGAACAGTCCCGAGCCTGAAAGCCATGATGGGGAAGCCGATTGATGTAAAGCTCCCCCAATGCCTGTATTAGTAAGCTGCTTGATGGGTTTGAAGCACTGGACGGCCGTCTTGCTGGAACATCATGAACCTCAAGGCCAACGTAGTGTCCTAGCCCATGAGTAAAGAAAGCGGAGCTAATTCCGGATTCGAACACTTCTCGTTCACTATCTCCCTTCAGTATGCCAAGGCCGATGAGTCCTTGTACACATTTGACGTGACACAATGCATCTGCTCTAGCCATATGTTCACCGGGACCAAGGTAGGCCATTGCAGATGATTGCATATCAGCCACGAGATCATAGATTGCTTGTCCTTCCGTAGTCCAATGGCCACTCAAGGGGAAGGAACGTGTCACATCAGACGAGTACAGTTGATACTCTGCCCCCGCATCGAGGACCATGCTCAGTCTGTCTGCGAACGGCTGATTGTTCTCACCATAATGTAGCACAGCGCCATTAGGGCCAGATGCTACGATTGGCGTATAGGCTTGGACAGGCGCGCCGCCGGCGATACAGCTGGAATAGATCGTGGCAGCTGCCTGAGCTTCATTTGTGAAGTGGCGAATAGCTCGGAGCACATTCGTGTGGGCCTCGGCAGAGATAGCATTTGCGCGTTTGATGAGCTTGATCTCGTGTGAATCCTTGATGATGCGACAGGCATCCATGGCATCAAGCAACTTGTCAGAGTTGAAGTGATCATAGTTGAACTCTGAAGGTGGAAAATGGGTGGTGGAATTGTGCAGAACATGGATTGGCATTGTGGCATGTTTGGATGACCACGACTTCAAATACTCGACCAGATCGTCCGAGTAGACAGCCGTGTCAATGTCGTACTTCAGACTCGCCTCCTCCACGGTACTGCCGCGACCCCTCCTCATGACTTCATATGGGGTGAACGGGGCCAGCCACAAAGTCAGTTGCTGCCGAGCAATGTCATAGGTGACATGGCAATTTGGCTCGTCACATCCAGAGAGATAGTAGAAGTAGCGGCGCTGACGAAAGGCCGGGCTCATGTCGGAGTCATCATAGAACTCGGTTGGTGCTCCTCGAAGGTAGATGAGGCCTTCACTCGCGCCGAGTGCGGTGGTCACTCGCTGCGCATGTTGCTTGGCAGGGTATTTGTCCAATTCAGTTAACGCGCTTAGACGGATATCCATGACGCGAGACTATATCGTAGAGAACGGCGAGGTGGGCGGCCTAGAAACCTGCACGTGGTAGATGTCAAGATGGGTGGAAAGCGGTATGCGATTGTGGGGCGATTTGTGGATACAGCATTCGGCTTGAAGCGTGGCGATTGGCCGATTTCCCGCCTGTCAACACCCTGGCCATTCCGCAGACATTCATATCAGCTCCATCAATCTCTCGGCTTCTTGCAGAGCTCGGCGGCTGGAATCGTCAGGCAATGCTTTGGCCCATCTCTCCATTCCTATTCTACATTCATCGCATACAGACCCAGAACATCATTTCCCGACTGAGACATGCGGCACGGCCTTGTTGCAGCCATGGGTGAAAAAGAGACGGGCGGCAAAGGCGCATGAAGATCAACAGGGCACAGAACGTGGTCCGGAAAATTGATTCAAGACTGCATCAGGGGTGAGGTACTGTAGGCCCGAGATTGAAGCGCAGGCCCGTCTCATCGATCTATCAAGGCTCGTCGAATCACACGTGCTGATTCGCGCGCAAGCAACCAAAAGGATGTGACGCATGGCAGGTCGATCTTGCCCCCGTTCCCTGTTTGCCGCCGCATCACGCGTCGCGATGCCACAGCCACGGCATCATTCTGTCCACCCCTTTTCACCTTCATAGTCGCGGGCGACTATATATTCTACCTCTGTTGCTGGCGCCGCGAATATGTGATTTCAACCTGTTGCGCAATCACAATTCCTTTCCAGTGCGCCTGCGACAGCATTGCTTTGCGCCGGTCGCACAATCTTCGAAACCGCATACGACGATTGACGACATATATCCCTGCGAGAACGAACCTTGGTTGAATAAGACTGCAATACCTCATGCAAATCTCATCATTATGATACCCCTACTCTTGCAAATGTTGGCACTCGCCCCGTCTTCGCATGGCAAACATCACATGGAAATAAAAGTTCCTCTCCGGCGGGATGGAGCGACGACTGTACCTCTGGTGATCACGAACCAATGTCAAGAGACCATCTTCCCGGGCATTGTCACTCAAGGAGGGACTGGTCCAGGCAGTCAGGGCTTCCAGCTGACGCCGGGCTCGAACAAGCAGCAGACGGTATCGAGTGACTGGCAAGGCCGTGTCTGGGGCAGAACAAATTGCACTTTCAATTCCCAAGGAACTTCCCTCGGCGGCGGAGCCGCATGTACTACAGGGGACTGTGGCGGTACGGTGAATTGTGTGGCCACGGTTGGTCTTTGCGCAACTCCACCAAGTAAGACACGATACTAAATTAACACAGGGAGAAGTTCCAGTCACGCTCGCGGAGTTCACTCTGAATGGTAGCAACAGCCAGACATTCTACGACATATCCCTGGTTGACGGATACAACCTCCCCATGGCAATCGTCACGATCAATCCCTCCAGTCTGCCTCCGAACAAAGGCAACCCATCATGTGTGGCAACGGTTGGCAATTTGGCACCTATAGGGTCTAATCCTTATGCTAATGGACAATTCCTCGGAACTAATTCTTCTGACCCATTGCCGTTCGACGAGTCGGTCACCTCGAGTCAGGCTTCGTCATGGTGTCCTTGGGATCTACAAGAATTCCCGCCCACGACTCCCAATAACGGGGTGTATCCATATCCCGATACGGACATTGCGCGTCCAGCTTTCGATCCTTGCGAATCTGCCTGCGCCAAATATCGGACAGATAAGTACTGCTGTACGGGATCACACGACGGGCCCAGCAAGTGCAAACCCAATTACTACTCTACGTCGGCCAAGACTATGTGTCCGGACGCGTACAGCTATGCCTACGACGACCAGACCTCAACCTTTATAACCCAGCAAGGACCGGGCTTCAACATCATTTTTTGTCCGGGAGGACGGAGCACCAAGATTCTAGCACAAAGCAGCTCTACTTCCGGGTCCAGCTCGAGCTCGGGCGGCTCGTTCAAGGCCTGGGCGGACAGGTCGAATCCGATTCTTGACGCTCTTGTAGGGACCAGCGGAAGAGCGATTTGTGCGGGACTGGCTGCTGCACTGTTGCTCCTCTTTTCGTGACAAGGTTAATGAAACTCATGACTTACGAGACTCTGATCTCATGTTGTTTTCCGAGCGTCTATTGAGGGTCGAGGCCATGCGGTGTGTGCCATCAAGTAGACTATTGTACATAGACCGACCGAAATCACTACTAAGCCTCACGACTCTGATAATGTTGCTTCTAAAATGACACGAAAACTTTAGATGTTGCTTCTAAAATGACACGAAAACTTTGGTGTCTCAATTTATGTATGTTGGTGCCTGTGGTTTGCCTGGTGTAGCGAAAGTCTTGTTCTTGGCCTGTTGTAGAAATGGGCTTTGTCATAGATGTGCTCGACCCTGAAAGGGTATCCCAGCTAAGACAATTGGGAGCGTTGCATATATCTCTAATTCGTGACCACCATCACATCGCCATGCAAGCCGATCCATAGGAAAGCTATTTTTGATTGTATGACCTCTGTCAGGCTCTCTTGAATCATTGCTCGTCCTCCAGAATGTCGCCCAGAACAGTCCAAATCCTGGATCAAGGCTGGACATTCAAGGAGACCGGCTCCGAGCAGTGGATGCCGGTAGCAAGAGTACCGACCAACGTCCACTTGGATCTCATTGACAACGGAGTGTCAGTACCGTCACACAAACCAGATCATCCAGCATACTAATCGTTCGTAGCATAGAAGATCCATTCCTCGGCTTCAACGAGCTGAAATGCGAATGGGTAGCAGACAAGTCGTGGACGTACGCGGTGTCACGTAGTGACATACCGCCACTCAAGCGTGGCCAGAGACACATCCTCGCATTTGACGGGCTCGACACTTACGCCACTGTGAGGGTCAATGGCCATGTCGTCCTCGAGAGTGACAACATGTGGATCATGCACAGGGTAGATGTTACAGATCTGTTAGCTAAAGGGCGGACGCTTGAACTTGAGATCGACTTCGCCTCGGCACTACTGGAAGCACGAAAAGTGAAGGATGCTCATCCGGAGCATGTCTGGGTGGGGTTCAATGGGGAAATGTCTCGTCTTGCTTCGAGAAAGGCACAATACCACTGGTACGTCCCGCCAAACCTGTCATATTATGCGGAGCGGAGCTGACAAGGATCAAGGGGCTGGGACTGGGGGCCTATACTGATGCCATGTGGTCCATGGCGGGAGGTCAGGTTCGAGACATATCAAGCACGAGTCTCCGACATTCGAGTCGACTACGAGGTTGCGCCATCGTTGAAGTCCGTCAGTGGTAGCATATCAGTAACGATCGAAGGGCACGGCGCTAAAGCCGTCCACATCTCAGCCACCAGTCCGGAAGACGACCGACTCGTCTTCCAAGACACAATGACAGTTACATCCGACGGAGTGTCACGAGTCGACTTCGTCATCAAAGATCCTCAACTTTGGTATCCTCATGGCTATGGAAAACAGACGTTATATGATATTACTGCCACTGCGGTAAGTAAAAACATCGGCCTGGACACTGCCACTCGTCGGATCGGGTTCCGCAAAGCCGAGTTAGTCCAAGAACGAGACAAGATCGGTAAAAGCTTCTATTTTCGTATCAATGAAGTCGATGTATTCTGTGGTGGCTCGGACTGGATACCCGCGGACAGCTTCACACCCCGGATTACAGAAGACCGCTATAGGAAATGGCTGCAGACGATGGTGGACGGGTATCAAGTTATGATCAGGTACAAGCTGAGTGTATTTGCTCGCTATCCCTGCTGACACAAGTCAGGATCTGGGGAGGTGGTATTTGGGAGGAAGACTGTTTCTACGATCTCTGCGACGAGATGGGCATCATGATCTGGCACGACTTCATGTTCGGATGCGGTAACTATCCGGCTTTTCCAGCGATGCTGGCCTCAATCCAAACAGAATGTGTCGGTCAAGTGAATCGCCTAAGACACCATCCATCGATTGTGGTATACGCCGGCAACAACGAAGATTATCAGGTGCAAGAACAGTTCAAATTGACTTATGATTACGAGGACAAGAATCCGGCGAACTGGCTAAAGACCAATTTTCCAGCTCGATATATATATGAAAAGGTGAATCGCACGAAAGACCAAAGCTGGGTGCTCACTGACGAGCTCGTAGCTACTTCCAGACATTGTGTCGGAACATGCACCGAACGTGGCTTACCATCCTGGCTCCCCATGGGGTGATGGGAAGCCCTCCTCTGACCCTACTGTTGGTGACTTGCATCAGTGGAATGTTTGGCACGGCACCCAAGAGAAATACCAGATATTTGACACTCTTGGAGGCCGCTTCAACTCGGAATTCGGCATGGAAGCTTTTCCACACATTGACACCATCAAATGGTATGTTACTGATCCGGAACAATTGTATCCCCAGTCACGGATGCTCGATTTCCACAATAAAGCTGCAGGACATGAACGCCGCATCGCGACTTACATGGTGGAGAACTTTCGCACGTCAACCGATCTAGAAAGATTCATTCATCTTACCCAACTGAGCCAAGCAGAAGCTCTGATGTTCGGATACCGTGGTTGGAGAAAGCAGTGGGGCGAGGAGCGCCGTTGCGGCGGAGCATTGGTCTGGCAGCTCAATGATTGCTGGCCGGTAACATCTTGGTCAATCGTGGATTATTTCCTGCGCAAGAAACCGGCATATTACGCCATGCGCAGAGTTCTTGCACCTATTGCGGTTGCAATCAAGAGAGCGCATCATGATTGGAGTGTGGTGCATGCTCGGCCCGCTCTGACTAGTGCGTGGGAATGTTGGGTGGTCAGCAGCAAGACCAGCGAGCTCAAAGCCACCGTCGAGATCAGATTTATCGCCATTGCAAGTGGCGTCGAAATCAAGGACACACTGGTGGAGAAAAATGTCACAATTGCCCCAAACGGCACGACAGTCATCGCCAAGGGCGTTATAGACAACCAAAAGGAAGAGCCTCACGTCCTGGCGGCAAGGATCTGGATCGACGAACTGGTGGTCGGTCGAGATGTGGACTTTCCGCAGCCGTTGAAATACGACAATTACGACAATAGGGGCGTGAATGTGACACAAACCCATCAAGAGATCCGCGTCACGACCCGCAAACCTACCAAAGGACTCGTCTTCGAGGAAAGGGAAGGTGTGCTTCTAGGTGATAGCGCGCTTGACCTCGTGCCGGGAGATGAGCAGATCGTCAAGATCAAAGGGATGAAAGCCGGCGACAAGCCGTTGAAGTTCATGTATTATAGCCAATAGTAGCAACAAAAGTTCTCGAGGCTGGACTATGTGTCCTTTGATGACCTGCATGGAAGTCTGAAGTCAAGGTCTAAAAGAATTGAAATCAAAGGTCAAAAATAGTTTGTGGGGCAGTGGTCGACATTCGGCGGCGGCGGGGCGCCAAGCATATAAATTTCTGGACCATTTCCTGTCAGTCTTTCACATTGAATGTAACAAATACCGATCACCATAACCTAGGCAAACCTTGGATTTGTGACTTGGCAAGGAATCTTTAGTGGAGTCGGTTAATACGCGACTGCATCGACACCGACAGGGAATCCCAGAACTTCTATCTCGGTCCTCTCCAGGACAAAGGCACATACGTCTACCATGCCCGCCGCCACCGTCCTCCCCGGCGACACCCTCCCCTCCACGGCAAAAGGCGAAGGCACCTACACCTCGTCGACACAATTCTCCTCCCTAGCAGGCACCCTCAATACCTCCTCCGTCTGCCCTGCATCCCCCGCCGCGCCCCTCCCAGCCGTTCTAGACACCGTCCTAGCACGCGTGACACGCATCACAACGCGGTCCGCATCACTGGAGATCCTAGCCATTACTGGGGCCGAAACGGTGGTGCTCCCGTTCGCGCATCAGGCGCAGCTGAGAGTGCAGGATGTGCGCGCCACCGAGGTCGACAAGGTCGTTCTCGCGACGAGTTTCCGGGTCGGAGACGTGGTGCGGGCAAAGGTGATTAGTCTCGGTGATGAGCGGAGTTATTACCTTTCTACTGCTGGGGATGAATTGGGTGTTGTGCTTGGGTGGAGTGAGTCCGGACGGCTCATGGCTGGGGTGGGGTGGAGTGAGATGTTGGAGGTCGAGACGGGGCGGAGAGAAACGAGAAAGGTTGCAAAGGTTGTGTGACGAGGACGAACGATTGTAATGATAGTACTTTTATACCACTCTATTTCCAAGATACAAATACAAATGTACCAAACAGGCACGACGCTAGAATAAGAACCAGGATACTAAACCATAGATGCCACATCATCATGTGCTCCCGCGGACGCTGCGTGTGCCCATGCGCTCAATCTCCCGTCTCCGTGCCTCTCGATCTCCGCCTGTCTTCAAGAATCTGCTCTCGCGAGACGTGGGGTGGAGTTTATTATGGTGCAGATCTGACGACTTGCGCCATACGCCGTCCCATTGCCGCTCGAAGTAGCCAGGCGGTAGCCTACCAGCATTGGCTGCAGCCAAGAGTCTGTCTCGCATATCTCTGTTGCTATTGCCAAAGGTCGGGTTTGATTCGCTCGTAGCAAGCTCAGCAGCTGGACTGTAAGCCTCTTCTTCGTTTTCCCAATCGATTCTATAACCAGATTCTGCGCGGGGGCGGCCCGTCTGGCCCGTGATGAGAGCATCCTCTGGTTTTGTCATGAGCAACATCAGCATCTGCTGTCGTGTCAATTCTTCGTCCGTCATAGTCGCTGTGTTTTGTGGGCCATTGAGAGACGTGTCGGAATGTCTCTGGTTGAGGGTAGTCGCCGAGGGCCTTTCCGTAAGTATAGAGATAGAGTCATGGTGTTGGTGACCACGTGTTATGGTACTAATCGCGTTTGACGGCACCCGTGTCACCGGATATGAGGATTGTGGGAGTGAAGCGTTGTAGGTGTTGTCGGCGAAATCATGATGAGCAGAAGGCAGATTCGGTGGTGAAGTTACTGGTGCATAACCCTTGAGATAGTTGGGGTCATGCTGGTCCGTTGAACCCATGGGGAGGTTGTTCGGCGATGGATCATGTGCTCGCAGTCCATCGTAAGACGTTTGGTTGAGGGGGATCTGACGGCGACGGGCCAACTCTTTGTCCAGTGAAGCACACCGCTGTGAAAATATCGTGAACATACCATAAAAAGCCGTCAAGAGGCACGCGAAAAGCGCACTGAGGATCCCAGCGAGGTCAAAGACGTATCTTTGCTGGATGATGAAAGAGTACCAAATGGTCAAGGTGCCGATCAGGCAGGACGAAAAGGCAGGGAGCATTAAAGAATTGGCCCGAAAAGTCCAATCACGAACGGCGACCATGAGCAGCATAGTGAAGCACAGTCCGGCTACGATTAGGGCGATCGCGAAGACTGAGAGGAACGTCTTTGTGACTCGGAAGCCACTCGAGGTGTCAAATGTGTCTGGAAGCATGAGGAGGCTGCGAAGGTCAGATGAGACGAAGTCGGGAAGGGAGAGGAGTTTGTTACGGACCCGCCGGCGAGCAGCCATGATGTAAGGTATCCCGACACGGTCCAGTACCACTTTCGGAGAGTCAGTACGATTTGAAGAAGCTATAATCCGTCGTACATACTTGAATAGGAAGCCCGTCTTGCCCATGTTCGCCGACTGCCGAGTATTGTTGCGCCCTCCGCATCATATGCGGCAGCCCTGGGCTCATCCGTGCCCAAGCATGCGGCCGGTCTTCTTTGTAGTGCTAGCTCTTGTGTGATACCACAGTCTTCTTCCAGACTGGGTCGCGGCCGGGGAGCAGAAAGTGATCGCGCGAAGGTTTAAGTACGGCTCGGGATCGATTTCAAGCTCGGCAGGCAAAGTTGCAGATATCGCCAGCGAGCGAGTGTCGGAGCGGGGGACTGATAGGCAAGCGAGTGTAACGGCGTAGTGGAGTCGGCCGGGCTATGGGAGCGAGTGAATGGAAGATGGGAAGGTCTGAAGAGTAGGACGCGACAGGCTGCAAAAGGCCGTCAGGAAGGCAGGGAGTCAGAATGTACAGCCAGCATCAGCCGCGCCGCAGTCAATTCGAACGCGGTCGCAGCAGGAGACACGATGGTGGGGTGAGCACCGGGACTAGAGATCGCGATCCCGAAGACCCCCCTCCCTCTCTCTCTCTAGCCCACTCTCCACAAACCACGCCGCCAGCCTCTCCCAATTCATAAGGCGTTCGGCGGCGGCTCGGCGCGCGGGATTGACCGACAGCTACGTGGAAGCAGCACGGTCTGAAAGGCCTGCGCCTTCATGGCTCGTGCTGGCTCCAAGCGAGTATATCCGAACCCTTCTGCCTTCTTGATCTTTGTAGATTTGCCTTGTGCTGCTTGATAGAGATCATGTAATAGATCGCTGTCTGATCGACATTCTCCTAGTCCTGGCAATGACTATTGCACAGAGAGGAGGCGTATCATCATGGTGGATGCGAGAGCATTCCCGAATTGAAGAGCTCGCAAGACAGCATACATGGAAGATTACAATGCGTAGGAGGGAGTGCCAACACAAATCCTCTGTCAGCGTCTCCCTGGGATATTCAAGACTAGGGATACATGCGTCACAGTTAAATGAATAAGAATTAAAAGATGCTTCTTGATCGATGCTGGCTGATCCAACCCCGCCAAAGCCAGACAGGCCTTAGTCATCATCAGGCTTGGCACGCCGCAAATTCCCACTCACACTTTTCGAAATTGGCGGCAGCCACACGTCGTTGTCAGTCTAGGTATCGATACACGACAATCGCACACTCACATCCATCAATATGGCTCAACTTAAGGCAAAGAAGAAGTGGTCAAAGGGCAAGGGTACGTGACCCGCCAATATCCAAGTCGCGCGCCGGCTTGCAGCGCCATTCGCCGGCCGTGGACATGATCACAGCGAAACTATACTTACATTCATTTCAGTCAAGGACAAGGCCAACCACGCCGTCATTCTCGACAAGTCCACCTCCGAGAAGCTCGCCAAGGATGTTCAATCATACCGCCTCATCACCGTCGCTGTCTTGGTCGATCGTCTGAAGATCAACGGCTCGCTCGCCCGGAAGGCGCTCGCCGATTTGGAGGAGAAGGGCCAGATCAAGAAGATTGTCGGACACAGCAAGTGCACCATCTACAGTATGTTGAGACCATCGCGTAGTCGAGCCCGGGCCGAAGAAACTGACCTCATCTTCTCAGCGCGCGCTGTTGGTGGTACGGATTAGATTGATATCGAAGGAGTGGTTAGGAAATGTCGGAAAGCAATGCACTCGAGGGGCGGCTCCTCCGGCGTTGAATGATTTCTCACGGACACGATGGCTTTGTAGCAGCACAGTGAATGCAACAAAGACCGTGGAACAAGACCTGTCAAAGCAGATGACCATTGTGCAAATCTGTTTGATACCAATACATTTCGGCATCATGGATCTGCTGCTCTGGGTCCTTTCCTCGGCCGTCGCTTCTGCTTAGCTGTCTCGCACAGTTCGCGCCTCGGCAACTTCTCCAACCAGCCCTTCTCCCTGACCACCTCACCGACCTTGAAATAGTTCTTGCCTGTAACTCCATTGAAGAGCTTCTCCCAGCCCTCCAACCCTTCCTTGACCTTCTGCTTAGCTACCCTCATATCCCGTTCTCGTCTTGTCTTGATCTCGCCGCTCGATAGCTTGGCGTCATCCTCGACTTCGTCGACAGGGATATACATCTCCTCAACTCCACGCATGTCTGGGACCAGGTCTTCCTGGAAGCATCCCGTGATGAAAGCGCGCGACGCATCCTTGCCGGAGAGAAAGCCATACATGCCGCCGGGTCCGTAGTAATTCCGCCCGACGCTGACGTCGTAGATGCTGCCATTGAGCGCCAGGTAGATTGGCTTGGATGGGTCCGAGCCGTCGTAGGCAGCGAGTTGGGCGTCAGTCAGTCGCACCGGACCTTTCTGTATCTGTCGTCAGTGTTGCAGTCTCGGGATCACAAACAATCAGAGACGTACCATCCATCCTTGTAGCTGCGTAGGGTTGCTCCACCAGGGCCGGTAACCCCACGCGAAGCTGTCGCCTGTAATGAAGTACGACAGAGCGCTGTTCAGTAGCGCTATCCCACCCAAGATTCGTAGCACGTCCGTCACACCGATGCGCTCCTTTGGCTTGTCCTCGGATCGTATCGATGCCGTGATCTTGTCGGACGAGGGGGGCGTGGAGCTGTCATTGGCCGCGTCGGCGGCGGCTCGGCGGCGGAGTTCGGCCATTAGGAGTCTCGTGTTTTGGGTGCCGGCTAAGATGATGGAGGAAGGCTGGAAAGAGCAAGATTTCGCAACTATGGTTCAGCTGTTCTGGAGGAGTCTTGTGCGTTGCTGATTTATGGTGAAACACGCTGGCTGGCTGCAGCTTCGAGGAGGCTTTCGAGGTGAAGCCGACCGTTGGAGAAGCTGCACTGCGGGGTATCTCTAGTGCTGAAAAACGTGCGACTGAATTTCATAATGGCACGATGTCTTCTATATGTAGCTGGCCGTACCCGATCGATACAACCCGGGCTTACGCATAGCCTGTGTCATATTTCAAGCCTCTCTGAGAGATCCGATCCTCCTCTTTCCGGCATTTATCGCTGATATCAATTAACAAACCCTGCTCGAAGCTGACTACGTTCATGCACAGCCTCGCTGCAAAAACCCACTATGAGCCATGCTTATAAACATGTCTACCCCTCTGACATTGACATATTGGCAGTCGGCGCGTCCTCCCGTTTGAGGAGGCAGATTTCCTACCACTTCTTTGCGTCGATGTGATTGGATTCTATTCGTCGTGATAGAATTGCAGCCCAGGTATGCTGCCTTGATCCATTTGCGGGGGTGGCAATTCATCTGTTGTCTTGACACGCTGCTGCATACACTTTCCCTCCACTGCGCCTTTCTTCTGCTTTGCTGCCTGTCCATCAGGCCTTTCGTGCGGCCAATGTATTCCACAAATTCTGACCTTGTGGATACTGGCATGAAGCTATGGCGTGGCATTGCATTTCTGAAGTAGCACAGGTGATCTCTCACTCGTTTCCGAGGCCGCTGCCTGTCAGGCGGGTCCCAACAAGGTAGATATGGATAGAAATGGTTCTTTTAGCGTGAGTGTCGAACACGTGAAGCCACTGTCATTATGCATGTCCATTAACTGCCACATACCCAATTACCTTCGGCTCACAGTACAGCACTAATAATTGGTCACCGGGGTTGCCAACAAGCTTGGTGCTGTCACCGCGTCCGCGCCAGGACACTGACACGTGGGTCGCGTGCGGTGGCATGACAATTACAATCACGGAAGGCAGGCAGCAAGCGGCTTGTGTAACGTGAAGCTCGCGTTTATAAGTACTGGCCTCCGACTCTGATCTCTTCCCTCTTCTTCTCATCCACTTCAACACCTTGCAACGCGCTCCTCACTCAAACTCACAGAGACATTTCCACTTTTCAATCAACCAATCTACCAGCAAACATGTCTGACAGCCACGAGAGCCACGTCATTGGCGGCCACAAGGCTGCCATCAGCAACCCCAACGTCTCCGTTGAGGCCAAGCTCCACTCCAAAGAAGTCCTTGAGAAGGAATTCGAGGGCGGTCACATCGCCAAGGATGAGCATGAGAAAGACCCCAAGCATGTGTAAGTCTTTCTGCCTGATCCCACTCACATCATTGTCTCACTCCAGTGAAGTGAAGCTGGTCTCAAAGGCACTCTCAAGAACCCCAATGTCTCTTTCGAGGCCAAGAAGGAAGCCGAGGCTCGTCTCGAGGAGGAATTCAAGCAGTAGATGTTCGACACTGCACTTGACAAGAGGCTCTTAGGAGTGGCGAGAAGGATCGAAGGACAAGTCTCCGCAAGGTCGGACGGATCAGTCTATGGCGGATGGCGTGAATGCACTCTGCTTCTCTTGATACCATTGCCTCTTCGTGCCACATCTCGTTGACCTGGTATTGTATTGCGTTCTTGCTCGAGGTCATCCCCGATTGGCTCCTAATTCCTGAGAAGAACAAAGAGCCTCCACTTAAGCAGACGATGACTTCTCGCTTGTTGAGGAATGCTTCATTCAAGACTGTTAGGCAGCATGTCCCACAAAAAAAAGCTCTCCGGCCGTGATCATGATGCAATACGTTGAATGTCTATGTGCTTTTCTTTGCTCTAAAGACTTGACTTGTTAAGTCAACAAGCTCTCTGAATCAAGGCGCAGCCGACATACTGGCCGTCCCTCATTTTTTGGCCTTCTTACTCTTCTTCTCCTTCACCGATCCTCCAGATCCACCACCAAGAGCAGGCATACCAGGCATTCCACCCATGCCTCCCATGCCGCCCATGCCGCCCAACATGTTCGCCATATTGGCCAGCGGATTGCTACCTGCACCTCCCGGTCCGCCCGCGCCAGAGGCTTGCATCTCCCGCATCATATCCTTGAAAAAGTCCTCATTGACGCCACCTCCAGACAATGCTGGCGAATGCAATGGCAATATGCTCCCCATCTTCCAGCCTCGTGGTATCTGAACCGCGGGAATCTTTCCATCCTCTGGCATAGGCACACCCGGGATGCGCAGACGCAACGGGCTGTCCTCAGTTGTCGGGTGCTCCTTGAGATACACCGCCACTTTGCGCAGTAAATCGTGCTTGTTGCGGATCCGGCCACCAGTCAAGTCACGTCCTGCCTCGTCCCGTAGCTGTATCCTTACTCGTCCTGGGTTGGCCCAGTCCTTCGGATGCATCTTCGCCGGCTCAAATGCGATCTGTCCGCCGGGTATGGACAGCGACTGTAGTGCGTCAATGATCGAGCGAGCCAGCGGATTTGGCACGCCATCCGCTTTGTTCACTCGTCTGCCCTCGGCGCGAGAGCGTGAGCTATCGAAGTAGACCGGATACAGGCATTGGTAGTGCTTCGTTTTCTCCCGTGCTGCTCGTTGTGACTCGGCAGCGGCTTCTTGTGACTGCCGCGCCGCGGCCATAGACGATGCGGACGATTGCGCAGTGGAGGGGATGTCGGAGGGGTTGATCAGGCTCGAGGACGGCGCGAAGTCGGTCGGGTCCATTTCTGGAGGGTCACTGTCCGAGTCGGACACCTCCTCTATCCGTGGGTGCATCGACATGGTGAATTGGTGCGAAGTGTGCTGATTAGTGCGAGCTTCTCAGGTGCGTTAGAGGCAATCGAGCTGTGGTGAAAGTCGCATATCGAATTGTGGGGGAATTATGCACGCAGATGCAAACAGGAGCTCCGTCACTTAATCACGAGTCACCATGCAGATGTGACTTGCGACTGACTTAGACCAATTCGGATTGCTCAATCTGTCCGCATCGGTCTTTATTTCTTTGCAATTGGACGACACAGAGGTGCGACACGGAAAACAATTTGCACATCGAATGGCAGACTGTGATTATATTATATAAGATCTGTTATTTGCCTGTAGAACATGAACAAGTCGCTTTAGCTCACTTGGGAGAGCGCCAGACTGAAGTCCACTTCGGTCCCCACATTCTGTGCGGTATCACGTGATTGCTTACGTAATCGCGATCTGGAGGTACTGTGTTCGATCCACAGAAGCGACAATCTTTTTGTCGATATTTCAATCTATTTTGAGCTCATTGTAAAGCGCTTGCTATTTCCTGTCGATTAGTCCAAGAACGAGCTCAAAAGGAGCTGTTTTGCTTTTATTACGGCCTCACGAATGTGAATACTGGATTTGTATGCGAAGCGCGGGGCTCGAAGCTTTGTGCGACCTTTAGTGGTGCGCGTCCAGCTGTTTTGCGATTCCCGGCAGGACTCTCGCGACAACACCATTTTTCAGAAAAGATACGAAGAAATCGCATCGGCTCTATTCTAAACATGTGCTGGATAGCTATCAAAGGGCAATGAGACATTGTCAATGGCGAAAAGGCTCCCTGGAGCAATATGCTCCACAAATCATTTCGCTGAGTCTTCTAGCTACTGAAGCAGGCTCTAAAGCCTTCCAAATCTAGTTTGTCCAGCCGTGGAGAAGTACAACGAATCCCCTCTTTCTGGAGCATAGGGTGCTAGATGCGAAGATTGCGTTACCTACAGACGAATCTCCAATCCTACGTAGACGCGTCTGCGCGATTCCATAGCCATACGGCCGTCCGACGAATGACCGGAGAGCTTCGAGCTGCCCTCGCCAGGGCTTGAGTGTGTGCTGCGCTGACCGTAGAATGTCATTGAGTTGTCTGCCGGCTTATTTCTCTATTCCCCGCTGTGTCTCTAGTCTATCTCATAGCAGGCGGCCTGGACTCTTTGTTCCACTTGACCCTGCTACATATCCACTCGACAGCCTCTTTGACACCCGTACCTGTCAAGGCGCTCAGCGGCAAGACTCTGCTGTCTCTGACGCTGCCTCCCTTTTCGCCCTCGAAAACCTTCCTCACCAAACCCTCCTTGATCTTGACAACCTCGACACAATCCTCTCGATCCTGCTTATTCGCCAACACAAGCAACGGCACGCCCTCCGTCTCTTCATTCTGCAGCACATCCTCCAGCACCAATTTACACTCTCCCAGCCGTCCCTCCTCGTCATCCGCATCCGCCATCTTCTCCACGTCTCCGTCGCCAATGTCCGTGCTGTCGATCACAAACACGATCGCGTGACAGCTGCCATAGTAGCTCTGCCACAGCCCGCGCAGCGAGTGCTGGCCCCCGACATCCCAGATCTTGAGGTACATGTCCGGTAAATCTATCAGGGCGACGTTCTGACCTACTGTCGGCACGGTCTTGAGGTTCGGATGCAGGTGCGGGGAGTGCTGCGCTTTGATCTGTTCGAGGAGTGTGGTTTTGCCCGCTGCGTCGAGGCCCAGGAGGAGGATGGAGTATTCTAGTATGCGCGATTAGTCTTTGTGGAAGGACTCGTTCAGCGGAGCTCGCGTGGGTACCCTCTTTGCTCCGCGCATGGAGGTAGATGCTCTTGAATAGGTGGTACATGGTGTATTGTAGTCCCTCGAGCGATCGAGAGGCAGCGGCGGTGTTATCTCCAATTCCGGATTGTCATGTTGGTCGCCGTGAGCACAGGATTTTCTGCGCTGCTTCTTAAAGTGTGCGTGACGTGAAATTAATTGGCGGATTGGAATCAGTGGATTGTTGCTCAAAGCGGGCGTTACCTGTCCGGAAAGGGGCCTGAAATGTGAATGATTTATAGCCTTGGCGATAGCTGTCACCACAGGCCTCGAAACAACCAAAATGGCCATATCTTCCTCCTTTGGAATGGATAAGGCTACTAGAAGCATGATACTGAGTCAGGACACATAACAGCCTCGTGTCTATAATTTGGAAGGCAATCGCGCATGATGTGTTCCATTATCTGCAGAACGTAGAGAGCGTCATTACAACAGGCAAGATATGCAGTAATCTGCACATGCGTCTACTATTCAAGGGATATCTGAGCCTGTTTCTTCAGACAACAAACCTTCTTCCTCAAGCCATCATCGTGTGTCGTTCCAAGTCGTGCGGTGGACCTTGCATCTGGGGGCAGCCTCTTCGAATACTTCAACGAAGACTATGTGAATATCTGTTTCCATGCACCAGGCATGAATCCATGTCTTTGCGCCAGTGTTGCCCAGAATCCTTGATGCTCTACCATGTATAGTCGCAGGATAGACGTGCTTGGCAAGCTCGCTACCTAGATTTGATCTAAAGAAAGTCAGATCAATATCAACGAGGGGCCAAACGTTTCAGCTTACCAAGAGTCATGCTCATGGACACGTCCGTGTTTTCGACCATCTTCGTAAACTCTTCGAAGCTTATCTTTCCGTCGTGGTCAAGATCGGCCTCCATGATGGTCTTATCAACGATCTAGATCACCGTCAGCTCCGCAAATGTTTGACACATACACGCGAGTCCGACCTGTTGTAACTGCTGATCCTTAAGATTGCTGCCGACCATCATCTTCAACACAATGAACAGCTCTCCGTTGCTGATGTATCCATCGCGGTCAATGTCATAAACCTTGAACGCGAATCGCAGCTTCTCCTCCTTGTTCCCCTTCGAGCTGAATGCAGACAGTCCCGACACAAACTCTTGAAAGTCGACATCGCCGCCACCATCCTCGTCGAAGATAGCGATCATTCTCGTGGCAAGCGGATTTGAGGAGACTTGGGGAAGTGACAGGAACTCATCGCGCTCAATCGTGCCGGAGTTGTCCTGAGAAGGTATTAGAGTGCGTCGGCGGACTTGAATAGAACTATGCGGACTTTGTCAAGTTTCATAAACCTCTTCCGTAAGCGCTCTACCTCCTCTCGGTCAACTGTAGCCAGGTCAGTAGCCGTCACGACCAATGCTGTCGTGGTACTTACAATTGCTCCCCTGCACGATATTCTCCAATAGTTGCGAATTGGCGTTACCCATGGCGATTAGATTGATTGTGAAAGAGTGGAAGACTGTCGTTATTCTGGCAGCGTAGTGCGAATGGAACGTGGTTGCGGTGTGGTTGTGGTAAAGTGAGGCTTGGGCGCATTGCCTACTAGGACGTGCGGGACTCGAGCCACCGACCCCTCGTCCATACTTTTTGCGGGGGCCACAGTCGCACAAACAGCCAGATACTGCTAGACCTCACGCGGCCGACAGTCGCAACAAGCTACAAATAGAAGGGTAACGAAACACATGTTCTATATATCTTAAGAAAGGTAAAATGGTCCCTCCATTAGAATAATCTCATCATTCCCTGATGGTTGTGCCGGCACCGGTCGCCTCAATCTCATCCACCAAAATCTCCTTAGGGATGCCCTGAACAGCCTGCGCTTTAAGGTCCTGTTCACCCATCTCACCTTCCCAGCCGTGAGCGACCAAGTAGGCTCTGAACTTCTCGTCCTCCTGTGCCAGATCTTCACCGCGTAAATCCGGAATGAAGAAGTACGTGACGAGAACACCAGCCACACCGCAAATAGCAGCGATGATGAAGGTCCACCTCTTCCCTAAATGGTTCTGGATCGGGGTGAAGGCTTCGGTGCCTACAGCGGCGCCGGTTTTGCCAATAGCTGCCGAAAACCCGTAACAAGTGCCTCTGACTGCGGTAGCGTAGCTCTCAGAAGATACGAGCCCCAGCATATCGCCCGGTCCTAAGTTGCCGAAGCTGAGCATGAGACCATAGAAAATAATGAAGAGAGGGGTGATTTTGCTGATCCGATTATAGGCGCAACCAATGATCAAGCCGAAGATAAGATAGCCCGAGAAACCAATCATCATTGTACGCTTTCGGCCAATCTTTTTGCACAGCCAAGCCCCCACCAGGACTCCAGGAAGCGCGATGGATCCAAGAAGCAATTGCCACTCTGCAGTCGACCGGATTGGATTTTTCGAAGTCTTCGTCAAACTGCTGATGATGACACCGCTGAAAACACCATTAGGAAAAGTGACGAAGTCATAAATGAACCATGCGCCAGAAGTGCCGATCAAACGTTTCCAGTAGTAACGAAGAACGAGCTTGTACGGCACGCGCTTCTTGATGGCACCGCGGCGGTAGAGGACTGAGTTAAGCATTTTAATTCGGAAGTAGAAAACGCTGAGCGGGAGTAGAACACCAATGCCGAAGCACACACGCCACACTGTCGATAAGTGGTTGGTTCCGGCAGCGCTCAGGACGATCAAGAAGATTGAAACGGCAAGAGGTCCACCAGATGCCAGAGGAAGATTGGTGACCAAGATGAAGAGTGGGCCTCTATTAGACAAAGCGTGCTCGTTGGCAGCCTCGGACGCCGATGTACTAGATGCTGGGTATTCTCCGCCAGCACCGAAGCCGACGATACCACGGGCGACAGTCAACATCCAGAACATGCCCTCGACTGTCTTGCCGGTCGAAGCAGTAGCCAGGATGCCGCCAAGAACGATCAAAAGAGTGGTAGCAACGATGGCAACCTTACGACCCAGGTAGTCGCATGTTAGGCCAATTGTGACCTGTCCGAGGATCTCACCGATAAGCAAGGCATTGGACACGCCAGTGGAATAATAAGAAGTGTATTGCTTGGGGTACAACTTCCTGAACACGACATTTGTCATGGTCCTTATGCGATGGTCAGAACAGGAGTCGATGCAAGTGGCGGACTTAGGCTCACATGAGATTATTTTGGTAGCCATCACTGATGAGAGCAGCTCCAGAGGCAAAGATGGTGAAGACATCGCTCAGGCTCTGCTTCTTGGCCGAGACTTCCGCTGATGGCGCAGCGGGATCAGTGAGCTCGGTACCCTCGGAAATATGAGTTGCATTCTTTTTGTCGTCGGGATTGCCAGCAGCTTGCGGCTCGTAATGGGAGATTTCTGCCATTGCGTCGTTTTGCGAAGGGTTATGACAGCAATTGCTGTAGCTGTGCAGAAGGAAACGCCGAGCCCGTCTCGCGATCCGCCTGATATATATTTAGACAGGTTTTGTCGCTACGGAAAAACCTGTGGCGGGAGGTCGAGGGGATATAAGTATGCCGCCGATCATCCCCAGATCAACCCCGCTAAAGCACTAGGAAGCCAACGCTGGAAGAGGGCCATGGGCGCCAGGGCTTCCAATGTAACTTACCGGAAGGCGGCACGTGTCGATCCTGTTCGACACGTCGGCCTGAATGGTGCAGCACAAGTGAGGGGCAGCCTTAGCAACCAGGAGCGACCAAGAGCACTAACTCCAGACAAGGTCAGATTCCGCAAAACTCTGTCAGGCCACCAGGCCGAGGTAGCCTAGTCCCGGACATGGGCAGATGTATCCGGCAATTTTCGCCGGGGCTTCCAGGAACACGGTGATGTGGCTAGAGATCCAAAAATCCTCTCGCGAGAAGAGTGGACGCTGAACCGGAACACAAGCGACAGAGCTGAGAATTGATAGAACGGAACGAGTCCCTGATCCACGGCGTCATTGGAAGAATCGAAGTGCGTTCATGGTCCGCGGGAGGGGCGTGGAGGGCTTGAGGGGCGCTGGCGAGGGCTTGAAGAATGGCGTTGCCTGCCAAGCGTGCCCTCACGTGTTCCGCTGCGCGGTGTGGCCTAAGCTTTAGGTGCCTTTCATTTGATTACTTGGAGCTCCTAAGCTTCCGCTCTTGCAGCTCATAACCAACATTTTGCTCGTGTCGCCAGGAATCTGGACCTTTTTCCCGGTCGACCTGCCTGTCTCAAACCGCCTTGCATCGTCTCGCGTAACACCTCCGTCTAGACTCGCCATATTAGGCTCGCTACCATGACAGAACCCATCATACAGATCGCGGAGACCATACAGACCGCCAGTATCAAGCGCCATCCCTCGCCACGGCATGACCTGAACCCTTCGACTGCAGCTTCAGCCAAGGAGCCGGTCCGTATCGAAGATGATGTGCTCTCCGATGCGGAAGGAGTCGACGACGACGAAATACCAGAATCAGTCCTGAGACCGGTCCCACGGCGATCGAATTTACCCCCTCTCCCCGATTTAAGATTCGAGCAAAGCTATCTAGCGAGCATACAGCAGGCAGACACGTGGCAACGGGTGGCAATCATCACGATCAAGGACCAAGTCTTGATGCCTCTGGTGCAGGGCATGGTGTGGACTCTCCTTGTCTCCGGCTGGAAACACTTCAATAGGGCTTCGAAATTCAATGGAAGGAGCATAGGAGCACGCATTAGGAGATGGTGGTGGGAGACAAACAATTGGAACATCCCACAGAAGTATCCTGCACTGTCCAACCCAAAATTGGCCGAAGAGGTCAAGGAGGTAAGTCAACGCGCTCTACTCCTCCTCAATGTTGCTCATGCATATAGCGTCTGCTCACATTTAGCCAGTACTATACCGCCGAATTCGGTAGCGCAGGCGGCGATTGAGCTCAGATCTCGTTGGAGCACCACGCTTCCTGAAGGAGACGTCTGCACAGATCTGTAATTCCCCTATCGGATCCATTTGTACACTCATGACATGTCCGGAGGACATTCACCACGTCAATGCAGTATGCACTGACGCGCACTTGATAGCCAGAGTTCGCTACACTCTACCAGATTGATTCAGAGGCTCTTGACAACGTGCAGAACGATGACGGCCCCGGACGAATGCCAGTGTAACTTCAACACTTTTTACAGGCTTCTATTTGAATACGAAAGTGGACTGCAGGTACGCGGGCAAAATCGCGGGTGAAGGCGCGGCCATGTATGCCCGATAAGAAAGTAGAGACGGCATGAGAGGCAATTGATACATGCAGTGATGGCCTTGAGCCAAGGTGTCACGCCAAAGGCTCTGAATATACCAGCCATACAGAGACACAAGGCGGCAATCTGTACCCGTCGTTCGGGAATGTAAGGCGTACAGCATGTGCCGGGAGGATGTGGAACGGCGGCACATACAGGCTAGAGAGCTGCTTGGGCGTCGGTCTTATCGATGTTCAAACCCAAGAGATCTGCACGATGGACATGCTTCGCAAAAAACATGGTGTAATCCATGCCACAAATCTGGAGTGCTCGCTGCAAATGCTTCAAAACGCCGCTCGGGACTGCGGGTAACTAGGAGACTCGTGTTCACGACTGGTTGGCAAAACAAGGGTTGGTTCACAGCGGCATGTACGCGCATCATGAAATCTATATATCTCATGGCAACATCATAATATCCTGCTCAATGTTTTCTCTCTTATCGCCTTCTAATCGACCTTCGCCCGCTGCTATTGCAAGACTCTTTCAGCCGACTCGCCGCCCCAGTGCCCTCAGGATTCCAGAGTCACCGTATTTCTTATCGAATCCAAGGTGTACCTCGTCCTTGCAAGCTGATCAAAGTCAACCCGCAAGGCTAAATGCACCATGGCGTTTGATCGCCCGGACAACCCACTGGCGGAGCTGTTCTCTGATGGTACTTATCCGCTCCTTCGAGGGCAAGAAAATTACATGTCCTGGCGGCACGATCTGAGGAACATGACCTTCATCGACAATCTGTGGGACTTGATCACGGGTAAGGAGAAGCTCTTTGACAAACAGACGTTTACCCTACCAGCCTCGACTTTTCGGTCTTTTCGAGTGCACATGGTAGCAACGCTGAGTTTGCGGCATTCAGACTGCGCATGATAAAACACAAGGACTATCTTGAAAAGTACGAGGAGCAGGAGGAAAGAGCCAGACAAGCCGTTCGACTGATCAACCTCTCCGTCAGTGCAAAGTTTCGCGACAACACTTACCTCGGCGCTACTGATCCTCATGCGGTGATGGAGAAGATCAAGAAATTGTGCCATGTGGATGGTGAAGATCGGGCTAGGGAACTTGCATATAATGCAATCGACTCACTGCATTGCTCCGATTGCAAGCATGCTACGGCCTTTATAAGCAAACTCATACGCTATCAAAACGAGATCAAGGATCTCAAAGGGGAATATTCCGATAACCAGCTTATCGCCAAGATTTGTCGCTCTCTACCAATCCAGTACTCTTACTACGTGCACGTTTGGCGGAAGCTGTCGACCGCAGGATTCGTAAAGCGGGACATTGAGTCGTTGAGAAAACATGTTTTCGAGGCTGACTATGAGTTCAATCACCGGAGAGGTCTCTACGATAAAGCGCGGGAGCGCATCCACAATTATGATGACGGTAGGGGGGATGTTAGCAAAAAGGGAAGAATAGCAAAGCAGCCATCCAAAGCCAGCCTGAGATAGACGGGCATGACAAGACCGAGCACTTACTCTCCGCTCATAAATTTGAGCGGCTTCCCAGTGGTTAGGACGAGCGGTAGTCACCACATACGCCGTTGATGGTGTGGCAAGCTGTTACAGTGGCCAGTCCAAAGTCTGTTTCAAGCCCAACGGCGCGGCCCCAGGACGAGGGAAGGAGTGGACGAAATTGGCCGAGCCGTAGGAAAGAGTCGCGTCGAGTCGGCAAGCGAAAGAGCTGCAGAGAGGAGAATGAAATGCACTTTGGCGTTTTGAGTTTTGCACCACTGACAAAAGTGCGTGCGTGTGAATGTGTGTGGCCGGGAGTCGAAGCGGGGCTTTGTTGATCACGGCGTTGCATAGAAAAGATGCAGTACTAGGAGAACAGTCGGCAGCCGAAGGCTGGAGAACCCGGGAGATGATTATTGCAAAGGGCAGGGCCAGGAGCGATGCGGGCGGCCGGCGGATGAAGCCGCAGCTAGCGCGAGCCTCGCGGGCTCTGGGGCCTGGGGGCTTTTCGGGGCCTGCCTGATGCGATAAAATGGGGTTCTGTTAAAGTGCTCGCCTGCCGCAACTCACCACTGGTTGCCGGCGACGCACACTGCACTCGCCATTGATTGACCGGGGGGACCTGACCTTGCTCTTCTGGTCCGGCCTTTCTGGTTTTATGGCATGGCGTTCGGCTGGTCCCCTGCTTTGTCGAGCCTGATCATGAAGCCGACACAGCGTCCGAAGCTCTCGCTGTCCAAATTCTCTGCTCATAATTTGCCCGTGAACACTGCACGATCTTCGATGTCGTATCTCCTCTGCCTTCACTGCTGCTTTGTCTCTTCCCTCGTGAGTGCTGTATATGCGTAAGCCCACATCCCAACCGAGTTGGCGGGTGGGGATGCGAATCAGAAATCGCGGGATCGCCGGTATCACGGAGCGTGTGCTTGGACCGCTTTTGACGCTCGACTTGACGACAGCCAGACAGCAGCCAGACGGCCAGCCTGCACCATTTTCGCAGGTCCATTGCCACGAGCTGTCTTGCCTCAATATTGTGCCTCTCTCACCCTCCATTTCTTCTGCACACCCGAAGAGAACAACACAGCCAACAGAACTAGAACGGAATTGAGTGCGAGGAACCTTTCCCCCAGAGCGAGTCCCCGTCTGACGGCACTCTCTTGCCGTCTCGTCTGGGCGAAGCGTCATCCTGCTTGCTCTCCTCCCTCCTCTTCTCTCCCCAAACTCGCCGCCAGCCAGTCTCCACTCGCCGTCGAGCAGTGCGACGGAACCTGCATTGCTTGTGCGGGCCAATGCTGCAGGTAACACCCCCAGCAGAACTCTGACCGGATCGATTCGGTCCATATCGCCTCTCGCAGCTTTTCGACCCTCCGTCATTTGCCTCTCTCTCACTCTGATCGCGGCTGCCCTCAACACCACGCTTGCGTCCGCCGCTGTCGTCCTCCGCTCTGCGGTCCAGGCCACTGAGCCTGTCGTCCGCCTGCCACCATGAGCACACCGTCTACAGCCACGATCACGGTTCCGCCGTCGCACCAGTACTATCCCCATTCGACCTCTCGATACCTGCCGTCCATGAACGGCTACCCACCCACTTCGCCATATCAGGCTCCGCCGGATACGCGCACCAGACAACAGCAATTTGCACATACTCCCACATATCCGACGTCACAGTCCGCTCCTGAGCAACGAGTCGAGACCAGAGTCGAGCCCCGCCAGTCCAACTCGCAAACTTCGCAGTACTATGACGCAGTCTCCTCCAATTCTCAGCAGCAACGTCCCACCGCCACTTCGAATAAGAGGAGGCGAGATGAGCCGGTCGACTGGGAGCAATATTTTGGGGGCAAGCCACCAAAAGAGATAATTGTCATTGACGACGACGATTCGTCCCCGCCAGATCAGCAAACGCATAAAGAGTCAGCAGGCCAGGGTGTGACCCTCGCACGAGCAGAAATGAGGCCGGCAGACAAGAAGCGCAAAACCACAAATCCTACCACTTACGACCCAGTCTACCACTCTGGACAATACTCCAATACGCAAACACCATATGATGAATACCCCTCGGCACGGTATACAGGGTCCACTGACCGTACGGCACCTTATCAGTCGACTGCCCCTACGTCGCTTGGCTCTACAAGCAGTGGTGCATATGCGGAAGATGCAAATGTAGGACAGAAAAGGAAGAGGTCGGCCCGCCAGGCTGCGGTAGATCTGAAGAGAAGAGAAATCGATACCCGACCCGATCCCTTCTCCGAGTACATACCGCCTCCAAAACCGCCCATCAAAGCCAAAGAAGTGCATGTTACGGTCATGCCTGATGTGAGCGACCTCTAGAAATTTGAGTGTTATAGTCAGTGCTGATAATGCCATAGCGCTCGACGACCAGAGATCAAAAATGTGACGATGCTGACGGCCACTACCTTGTCGTCGAACAAGCGGCATTGACAGAAAGATGTGAGTCAAAAATGACACTATGGGTCCATTAACGCAATTACTGACGCATTGCAGACACCATCCAGAAGTTACTTGGCCAGGGAACGTTCGGCAAAGTGGTCAAGGCATGGGACCGCCAGCGACGGAAAGAGGTGGCAATAAAGATCATACGCTCGGTGCAGAAGTACAGAGATGCTTCAAAGATCGAATTACGAGTTCTTTCAACGCTGGCGTCGAACGACAAGATGAACCGGAACAAGTGCATACACTTACGGGACACATTCGATTTCAGGAACCACATCTGCATCGTCACCGACCTTCTGGGGCAGAGCGTGTTTGATTTTCTGAAGGCAAATGCGTTCGTGCCCTTCCCCAGCAGTCACATTCAGCATTTTGCCCGGCAGCTGTTCACGAGTGTAGCCTGTAAGTTCAGATGGATCTGTACAGCTGGGCAACAGCTAATTTGATGCAGTCTTGCATGACCTTAACCTCATCCACACCGATCTCAAGCCGGAGAACATATTGCTGGTAAATAACAACTACCAAACATTCACATACAACCGCAACATTCCGTCATCCTCGTCAGCAGTGGCGAGGAACTCGAAGTACCGGAAGGTTTTACTCGATCCGGAAATTCGACTTATCGACTTTGGATCAGCGACTTTCGATGACGAGTATCACTCTTCGGTGGTATCGACGCGGCATTATCGGGCACCAGAGATTATTTTGAACCTCGGATGGAGCTTCCCTTGCGACATATGGAGCATAGGATGCATCCTAGTCGAGTTCTTCACCGGCGATGCACTGTTCCAGACGCACGATAATCTCGAGCACCTGGCCATGATGGAGGCGGTGTGTGACGGACCGATCGACAAGATGCTGGTGAGGCAGGTGTGTGCGGGACGAGGCAGCAACAAGAATGCGGCAGCAGTGTGAGTGTTGTTTCCCCTTCTGTATAGCCAACAGACGACTGATACACGAGTCAGTTTTTTCAAGCGCCAAATGCTGGACTATCCGCAACAGGATACTCCAAAGTCGTCGAAGAGGTTTGTTAAGGCGATGAAGAAGCTGCCGGTAAGCAGATCGCAACGATCATCGCATGGGACTTGCATTGACTTTTTGATAGGACATCATTCCCTCGCATACGCCCTTTAACAAGCACTTTTTGGATCTGCTGCGCAGAATCTTTGTATACGATCCGAAACGACGAATCACAGCCAAGGAGGCTTTGCGCCATCCGTGGTTCAGGGAGCACTTTGAAGACGACGGGACCGAGGCGACCAAAATTAGGATCGAGCGCGAGAAGCAGGAAGTCGCGGCTCACAGCAGCCGATACTAGAGGGAGCTACATGGCGGCAAGAAAGAGGACGGCTTTGGTTGTTCACGGTCATATTGTCATGAGAATCATGACTAGTTCTACGCTGCTCACGGACTAGGCTTTGGAATGGGTTACATCGGTCGACAGGACGGTTTGACGGTGCTAGGGCCGCTGCGATGCTTCGGCGACAGGCGCAATGCACGACGCGCGATGGGCGATGCGCCAGCGACAGTGGTGGGCAGTGCCCTTTTACTTTTGATGACGACTTAATGGCTCAAGGGGTGCCTGTGGCATCATCCTTATGGATCTTTGGCTCGAGTGTATCTCTGTGGTGTTGAAGGTGATGGCCGAGTTTGTTCGGATGCGGAGGTGTCTGACTCGAACGCTAGATGCGTGTGTCGATGCCTGGTCGGTGCCTTGTGGGCCTCGCTTGGCTCTGTGAGTGCACTGTAAGTGGCGTGTGAGTACCCCGTCGGTGCATTGCCGGTGTCATGGGTCGAGCATGAGCATGAGGACGAGCAGAAGCAAAGCAAGAGCCAGAGCCAGAGCAAGGGCTGGTCAGGCGGGGCGGGGCCGGTTGAAGTCGTACAGGCTTGCATCTGAAACGCGGATCCCACCAATCGCGGGGCTGCTCTCACTGCTAGGGCGGCGGCAAGAGATGACAGTATGCTGTTCCCACGGTATTCCCATACAATTTTCCCACGACAGATTCTATTTTCCCCGTCTCCACTAGTAAACTGAAAGTTACCGTGGCCCGCCCGTCCGCGGCCCGCTGCCGCCCCCCACTCCACCCGTGTCGTCGTTGCTCATCATCTCGATATCTTCAGCTCATAATCAGCCCTGAGCCTGGCCGAAAGAGATGAGATGCTGCTGCTGCTGCTGCTCTATCGACCCGGTCCGTGCCACTCACCCACCGGCCACCTGCATGCGACATGAAGAGGCACTGGCACCGGCACCTTGCTTGCGTCCTGGCCTGAAACGAGCCGCGTTCTCGACTTGCTTTCATTGCTGCATATGCCACATGCCAGGAGGCTGCCGTGGCTCCGGGCACAAGGCATACACAAGGCACATACATACACACGGTACACATTCACCACATACACACAGACAGACAGACAGACGCCCCCCCAACACATGCCATCACAACAACCCTCCATGTGCTGCGTGCAGACCGCCCAACCACTCTATGCAACTACCCTCTTCTGGCGGCCGTGCCACCGCGTGGTTATGACTGGGGGACGAGGACGAGGACGAGAACGAAGCTCGGTCTCGAACCTTTGCAAACGGTGTCTTGCCCTCTCTTCTCTCCGTCTTGGCCTCATACCGCCGCCCAGGCTATGGGTCACTGTTGCTACCAGCCCGCTCTGGCCTCCCGCTCCGTTGCTAGCGGGACCCACCCCTGGTTGAAAGCGCGACTCGTGTGTGCACAGTAATAGCAGGCACACAGGAAAAGCCGCGTGAACACATTAGCCGCCACGCCGCGTCCCTTCCTCTTTGCCATCTCTTCCGGAGATGACTTTCATTTCCTCCGTGCCAGGCTCGGTTTTTTTTCCTATCCGGTAGGTGCAAGGCTGGTGAGTATATATACTTCTTCGCTGCTCGCTCTCCTCTCGCAGAGTCGCGATTGTCACTCACTTCGACGCGACATTCCCTATTACCATTCTCTTCTTACCCTTGTCGCTCTTTAGCAATTACATTCTCTGCTTCATCAGTCACGATGAAGCTTGCTGGCCTTGCCCTGGCGGCCGCCCTTGCCACCACCGTCCACGCTATCCCTATCCCCAGCCACACCAAGGCTGCGGACCAGACCTTGTGCGGCCAATGGGACCTCACCATCAGCAGTCCCTACACTCTCTACAACAACCTCTGGAACCTAGCCGCTGGTAAAGGCAGCCAATGCACCTTGCTCTCCAATTCCTGGGACAGTGGCATCTCGTGGAAGACCAGGTATCTTCACCCACTCGTTGGTCATGGTTCACACTGACACTACTCAGCTGGTCTTGGACCTACAACAAAGACTCTGTCAAGTCGTACGCCAATGCTGTCACCAGTGTCAACGAGAAGAAGCTCAAGGACATCAACAATCTCGACTCGGTCTGGAGCTGGTCCTACACCGGCGACGATATCATCGCTGACGTCGCCTACGACATGTTCACTGCGCCCTCGACCAGCGCCGCCAACCAGTACGAGGTGATGATCTGGCTCGCATCCTTCGGTGGCGCGGCTCCCATCTCCGACACCGGAAGACCCATCGCCACCCCCGAGATCGCCGGCAAGGCCTGGTATCTTTACAAGGGCCACAATGGCGACACCACCGTCTTCAGCTTCGTCGCGCCGACCCACCTGACCGACTTCAGCGCCAACATCATGAAGTTCCTCCGCCATCTCGTCGAGCACCAAGGCGTCCCGGATGACCAGGTCCTCAAGCCCATCGGTGCTGGCACAGAGACTTTCACCGGCAGCAACGCCGTGTTCTCTACATCAAAGTACAACATGATCTTGTCCTGATCTGGTTTCTCAGAGTAGAGTCTGTGCTGGGTTACATATCGGGTGTTTGACACACTCACACAGACTGGACATTTGAATGGGTTGGCCATGGTGGCCATGGTGGATCGGGTGGATCTCTTTTGATCATCAAGCACAGTGTGCCACTTTACATTCGTTTCTTGTATTTGAAATTACCGCTTTTTCCAACCGACACGTTGGTCTTTTCTTCAATTTGAACTCTGCGAGTCATACTTCCGGGGAATGAATGCAAATTCACGCTTTTTACTACGTCTATATACATCCGTGCCGTGGATCATGAGTAGTCCTCCTCGTCATTGTCATGTACCGTGCCCGCCGTGCCAATTGAGCTGCCATACCCACTATCAGCCCAGCTCTTGCCCAGACTGCCAATTTCCCCCTTGTCCTGAACCACAGGCTTCTCCAATCCCAATCTGTCAGCGTGTTCCACCGCGACACGCAGGTTCTGTCCCGCAGCAAGGGCCTTGAGCACAGCCGACTCACGGCGCTCAGCGACCAGCCCTCGCAGCGCCGCGTCGAGGAAGCCCTTCATCATCGCCACCGGCCACTCTGCGGGTACCCTGGCCAGCACGGCCGCAATGTCGAATCTGTGCCCGAAACGCTCCAAGAGTTCCGTCGATCGTTCTAATCTCACGCCGGGGTCGGGAAGGGCCATGCATTCCTGTAGCAGGGCATCGAGAAGGGGGTTTTGTTTCGTCGCTGGAACGATAGAAGGGGTCCCTAGTTCTGCGGGTTGGAAGATGTGCGCGCCGGCTTGGAGGGTGTAGCGGATTGCTGTGTCAAAGTCCCCCAGGGAGTGGACTAGTAGGTGGAGTGCTTTCGTGTGCTGGGATTGCCGGGCGAGGAGGACTATTGTCTCTGGGATCAGGAGGGAGTCGTATGGCTCTAGACGGGCGGCTAGGGCCGGGATGTCGAGCTTGGTCTTTCGAGGAGAAGACTCTAGGAGTTGGAGAAGGCGGAGGCGGTTGTTGTGCCACTCCGCATCTGGGGCGTTGTCGAGTATGAAGTGCATGTATGTTGGTTTCGGTGGTGGCAGAGCACTGTAGATTTCGTAGCCACTCTTCAACGCCTCCGTTGCATTCGACTTTGGAGACGACAATTCCTCGAGCAGTGCATCGAGGTAGAAATTTACCAGATCTTCAGAGTACTGCGGCTGTCGCTTCGCAAACACAAGATACTCGAGATAGTATCGTACCGCGTTTGGCGCCTTTGCCTTCAGCAGATCCACGGCTTCCGCAGTCGAGAATTTGACTCTGCTGCTATCGTCCGCGAAGATCTGCACACCCAACGAAGGATTTCTGCTCGCCAGCCAGGTGCCATACTCCTTCACCAACCCTACGTCTTTTATGCGACCCAGATATTTCCTAACGTCAGACTCGCCATCTACAAGCTCGCCCCCGCGGTCATCCTCGCCATCGAGAATGCGTCTCCAGGTGGCCAGCACCAAGGAAGACATCTTCCGGTTCTGGTACAATCGACTCAGAACATACAAACGATGGTGTGACTCCAAAAGTGATACGGCCCGATCAAAGCAGTCCACACCTCGATCCATGACCTCGTTAAGCTCTGCCCGCAAGGAACCAGCTGTTGCTGGCCCAGAGGGACTATTCGAGTCCATAAGCAGAAGGACATGTACCAAAGCTGCGTCAACAGTCTTGAAGACGTGTTCCTTGTCGGGTATACTTCCAAATCCTTTCTTTTTACGCCACGACATCAGGAGCGTCTTCACCACTGACAATATATTGACCCGGTACGTCTCGGAATCCTCGTGACTTAGGGCCTGAATTTGATCGCTAGCCAAGATTCGGTCGAGTAAGAGCCTGAGACCACCGGGAATCCAGATTCCTTCTCGTCCCTCCACGACTTCTCCTTTCAGTGCTGGAATCATGGAAAGAATAGCTCGTGGCTCTATGTCACTGGTAATGAGTGCTTCCTGTGTGAACTTCAAATCTCTCTCGCTAGCGCTCACATGCTGCGCCGTCTTGATCATGAGATCAAGAAGGAGAAGCGTAGCCGCCTTCTGTCTCACGTAATTAAAAGTCATGAATTGTATCTCGTCCTGAGGCTCGCGACCCCGGAGATCGTTGAAGACATGCTCAGCCTCTTGACGCTGAACAGAAAAAAGCCCGCTGATAGCCGTGGTCTTGATAGCGGCATCAAGACGCGAGTCTAGCTTGACCAGTAAGGGATGTCTGACGAGCCACCAGATCCTGTCGCCGGCAAAAAATATGCAGCGGGCTGTATTAGTGGCGAATCTCTCTATGAGGCGATCTTCCTGTTGTTCTCTAGTGCTGTCCGAGCCTGTGATACTTTTTGTAGTAGCCATAGTCTGGAACCTCCTTTGACCAAGAGAATTCACCATTCCAGGAGTAGAGATCATGATTGCTGAAGAAGACCTACAGATATTTGGTCCGCCGCTACTCTTCTCATCTTGCTCGGGCAATTGCAGTATGGACTTCCCCACCCCTTGCTCGGCATCGAGCGACTGGATCTCCAGGCTGTCACTATTGCCATCATTCTTTGAGATCAACGCAATCAAGAAAGACTCGGTCGACTGAGAGTGTGGTGCTTCATTCATCAGTCCTTCGATGTAATTGCAGTCCACGATAATGGCTGAAGGATAAGCGGCAAACTCGACGGTCCCTCGAGACACATCCCCATCTTCGTTGACAAACATACCAACGCCAGGCTCTGCTGGCACTGTACCAGTTGTGAGAAGAAATTCGCTCGGAGATGGCGAGAGTATGATCGGCTTCAACAACTGCATAGGCTCGGGCAAGAGATCCGTCTGCGTTGGCGGTGGCGGTAGCTGTGGAGATGTGGGCCGCATAACATTTTCTGCGGCTCGTATTGCTAAGGGACTGCGGCTTCGTGATGGACTAGCATGGGCGTCTCGTGATAGTCTGGATGTGGCCCTGGAAGGCCACTGTGGAGAAGCGTCCGGGGTGAGCATGTCCGTGTTCCTGGGCTGCGCTCCAAGACTGGCTATCCTCTCATGCCCCTTGACAGCGGTGTGGGTGGGTGGGCTAGTAGGGATATGCATAGAATTGGGACGTGGCCGCGGCTCGTCGGTGGAATCACCTGGGCTCTGCCATGGGCTGGGCCATTCACTTGCCGTAGGACTCTTTGGTTGGGAGATAGGCGCGGAAGAGATGGGGAACAGCTCGTTCTTCCGCTGGTTGACAACGTCGATGAGCGAATAGGCCTTCTCGTCTGCGACGCATGCAAGATCCCCTCTTCTGCGCACAGTGACACATCCGGGTAGCTCGATATCGCGGACCTTCCTTGCCTGCTCGCCAATCCGAATCAATCTCAGACGTTGCTTTAGGCATATTATGATGACGACATCCTCGTCTTCTTCGTAGCTGCGGCTCTCGTCGAGCCCTCCGACCCAGAAGCAGTCGCCTTGCTTGATCTTACCACCGAAGGCCGGGCTGAGTTCTGGGAGGGTGTAGAAAGTCAGAGTCCAGTTGCACACTATGCATGCCTTCTTGGCCGAGGGCAAGACCAGTATCTGCTGAACCCCAGGCAGGTCCTTTGCGTTCGAGGGCGCATTGAACAGAGGCTCCAATCGAGAGGCGAGAATGAAGGTGGGCGGATCGGACTCGCTTTCGCCCGGAATTGAGACGAAATGGAGCAATTCGCCGTTTGATGCGCCGACATAGAGATTGCCGTCTGGAAGCAGATGTCAGGACTATGCGGATTAGTATATGGACCTAAAGCGTACCCCAAAAGTCTACGCAAGTGACATGTGGCCTTTGCCCATCCTCGCTGGCGGAGAGGGGCACATCGCGGAGGAGCTCCTGGAACGCGTATGGGCTATCGGGGCCAGAGCGGGAGGTTTGTGGCTTCTTCGGAAGCGCTTTTTCGCTCATTGTGCGTCATGATCGCGCTCTCCCGCTTGGGTAGGTGCAGACATGGTTGGTTCTGGGTGAATGTAGCAGAGCGACGAGGTCGAGGTCGGTATTCGGCGTCTTGGCCGGCGACGTTGTTCTCCAACTCTCCAATCGCCGAGACGTCTCTGGAGTAGCTATTGACCTTCCGTAGATCGACCACTCACTGCACCATCTTGATTCAACCCAGCCTTTACTTTCGTACACATCTAGCAAGTGCAGTACTCATCCACGAAACAAGATACAACAGCTCGAGCAACAACCTCACCAAGCGTTCGCTGCGCTGTCGTCGGCTTCCCCGATCATCTCCTCGAGACCAGCCTCGGCGCTCATGATCGACAGCCTTCTATATGTCGGCAGATGTGCAGCAAGATAACAACGTGGCTGGCGCCGAGGGCGCCGAGGACGCCGATAATGGAGTATCAGAAGCCTTGGACCCCAGCAATGGCGTAACAAGCGCGCAGGTCGAGGACGGAAACAAGTTTCAACAAGCCATTGCTGCTTGGAGAAGTGCGTGACTAGTTGGTACCACTGGATCTACTTCTAACACCTTCTAGATCTGAATTTCACGACGCTTGTGACGAATCTGGACGTATCTGCTTCTCAGCTGGTGGAGCAACAGAAGGATACAGTGGCACAAAGAAAAGATCTGGCGCAGAAGACAAAGGACTTCCGCAAGTTAGACGATGCTGGCAAGCTGTCAGACATCAAGTCCCTCTTGAAGGCCTATCAGAACTTCATCGATCTGATCACGAATCAATCAAAAGCCATCAATTCAGCTTTTCTGTCAGCCTATACGCCTCTATCCGACGCACCCGACCCTTACCCCCTTCTCGAGGCCTCGGTCGAGTCTCTTGTCACATCTGAGGAGCTCGTCCCGCGCCTGGAATCGGAGAACAAGCACCTTCAAATCACAGTCACCAAATTGACGTCGCAGCTCGAAGAGACTGAGGCTCAGCTGGAGAAGGAGCGATCATCGCGCCAGACGTCAGAGGACTCTCAAGATGACAAGATCAAGGAGGTCGAAGAGTCCTGGAGTGCCGTGGTCCAAGAAAAGGAAGACAATTGGGCTGCTAAAGAGAAGAGCTTGGAACAGAAGGTCGAGAACCAGGACAGGCTGTTGAAAGACCTGAAGGCCAGCTATGAAGTGTCTCAGAGACTAGAAAAGGCTGGAGGTGAAGACACTGAGGGCGCAGGACGAAAGGCGGCAATGGCGGAGCTGGAGATCCTAAATTCAGAGCTGGAGAAAGCCACACTTCGCATCTCAGAAGTCGAAGCACGCAACGAGCAGCTCCGAGTGGACCTTGCACAATCGACGTCAAAGGCTGGATCTACCCAGAAAGTCTCGGTCGAAGAAGAGCCTGCTTTCCTCCGCTTACGCTCGGAGAATTCTTCTCTACTCCGAAAGCTGGAATCTGCTCGATACGAAAAAGGTTCAGAACAGGGAAAGCTCGATGTCCGCATTAAGCACTTGGAAAGAGAGATGTCTGCGCTGACCGAGGACCGAGAGCTGCTCCGAGGGAAATTGGAGAGGTGCAGTGACTACGACGAAATCAAACAGGAGTTAGAAATGATCCGGGTGAGTTTTCTCGCGCAGCACTTGCGCAAGCCAGTACTGATACCGAATAGGCTATCGAATTTGCTACAGGGGACGATGCAGACTCGGGAGACGAGCAAGGCTCGGATTTGGCCGCTAACGGACGAGCAAAGCCTCCCAAAGGAGAATCGTTAGAGCAATTACTCCTTGCGCGCAACAAAAAATTGACAGACGAGCTGACCGAGCTCCGCGTGTCTCAGAAAGAATTGCAAGTCCAATTGGAGTCTATAGAAGAGACCCTGTCGACCACCAATATGGATCTCGAGAAGTCTCGCAACTTGAATGCGCAGCTGGAGAACGATTTGTTGGAGGCTCAACAGCACGTCTCGAACTTTGACACCATGAGCGTGGCAGGGACTTACACTTCTCGCTATCCCAAGTCATCCTATGCAGCAAGTCGTCGAGGTGGCACGTCTCCTACCTCTAGCATAATCTCCGGATTCGATGGCAACAGATCGTCGTCGGTTTCAGGCAACGCAATGGGCGGCGGCTCTGGAATATTGCCAATGATCACTGCGCAACGAGATCGCTTCAAGAAGAAGCTTGCAGAGCTGGAGAACGAGCTTCAGAAGTCGTATGCCACAGTGTCGAGCCTACGAAGCGAGGTTGCATCCCTCCAAAAGGACAACCTGGATCTCTACGAAAAGACCCGCTATGTGAACAGCTACAACAGACCTAGCCACACGACGGCATCTTCCGCGTATGCTGTGGGAGGCGGCAATCCATTGGGCATCAGCGGCTCGAACTCTACATCCTCGGGCCTGAGTCTTGACCGCTACCGCTCCGCATACGAGAGCAACCTGTCTCCCTTTGCAGCATTCAGAGGCCGGGAGTCCGCGCGTGCTTTCCGGCGAATGACGTTGCCCGAGCGTGCAATATACACGATAGCTCGCACAGTACTAGCCACGCGCACCAGTCGCAACCTCTTTGCGCTGTACTGCCTCGCATTGCACGTGTTGGTATTCTATTCTCTGTATTTCATGGGCAGCTCGGATATCGAGCACCACGCTGGCAATCTAGGGGCTGCCGCTGTAGCAGGGGTCGCTGGCGCGGCGAGGAAAGGCGACAAAGGCGCTGGGTGGCAGCAGGAAGGGTTCAAGGAGGCGGGTTAGTGGGTTCAGATTTTATTCACCTTGGTTTTGCGAGGGTAAGCGTAGATATCATAGCAGTGCTTTTCAAAAGGAGAGAATGCCTAGCCTTGTTTCAGTCTATGGATCCCCACGCCCACACATTTGGACTTTCCTCCTCACATGTTCCTGTCCGACAGTGATTCACGTTCATCACGATCCAATTTACCCAGCGCGAGACATTTGATTAGGGATTAGTTCAGCGAATGTCCCGTGAGGAAGGTTAAAACTTCCCTCGATCTGACTTCCTGGCGCTGCCATTCACTTCTCGACCTTCGGATGTCCATACGACGTCATAAGGCAGAGTACTCAACATAACCAAGCACTTTGGGCAATACATAATCTGCGCAAATCTGGGATGCACGAGCATCTTTGGTAAACATTACACGAGTCTCAAATTACGTATGTACAAAGTCAAGCCCGTTCGAAATGTCATCGGACCGCATATCGCCGCCGCCGCTAAAGCGCCGCCGCATCTCGCCACCTGCGTCAATCACCACCACCACCAAAGCACAAGCAGTGGCAGCTGATCTGCGGATCTATGCTTGGAACGTCAATGGTATTCAACCCTTTCTCCAACGACCCATTACCTCCTTCTTCCAGTCCGACGTTGCCGATGCAACTAAGCCACGTGCTTCGCTCCGCGATTTCCTCCGACGGCATGACTGGCCGCATGCTTTGTTACTGCAGGAGGTCAAGATCGCGCCGACCGACACTACGACGCAGCGGAGTGTTGCTGCCGCCGTGGCTGCGCCGATCAATTCTTCCGAACCGGACTACAAAGTCTTTTTCACGTTGCCTACTGATCGCTACAACGCCAAGGGATTCGGAAGAAAGGTGTATGGTGTATGCAGCATTGTGCGCAGCGACTTCGTCGCTTCTCAAGGTGTGACCGCCAGAACCGTGGAGTGGGATCAGGAAGGTCGGTTCAGTATTCTCGAGACTGTGGGCATGCACGGATGGCCAAAGCTCAGCATCTGGAACGTATATGCTGTGAATGGGACGGACTTCGACTATCGCGATTCAGAAACGGGCCAAGTCATTGGCACACGCCATGATCGAAAACTTCAAGTGCATCAGCTGATGATTGAGGAGTGCATGCGGCTTGAGCGAGAAGGCTTCAGTGTGATTCTCGCTGGTGATATGAACGTAGCTCGCGACTACCGAGATGGCTTTCCCAGGCTGAGATCCAAACCAGAACAACATATCAGGAATCGGCAAGACTTTGTGCAGCGTATCTTCGAAGACCCTCAAGGACTCCAGGCGATCGACACTTTTCGAGAACTCCACGGAGACGAGCGGAGATACACCTATTACTCCAGAGGCATCGAATGGGGTCAAAGCTGCGACCGCGTGGACTACGTCATATGCTCGGCGCTGCTCAAATCCAGTTTACGAGAGGCAGGAATCCTAGATTCGGAGAAGGAGAGAGGCCCCAGTGATCATGTCCCAGTGTTTGCAAGTTTCGCGTTTGTAGGAAAGGCGCCCTCGAAGCATATGGTACAGGATGACAGCATATCGTAGCGATTCACAGTCGTCGAGGCGGCTCTGAGTCGCTTCAAGACCTGTCGCTCTTGTCTCATGATTGGCCCTTTTCTGCACTGCCACTGGATGTCCTAGTATTGGTCTTCTCCAGCAAGGCGTCTCCGGAGTGGGACGAGTCTCTGGCTCTTCTTACAGTGCCATTGGCGGTCTTCAATCCACTCGCATCAGCATCGTCGTTCACCCAGTCCTTCTTGGGCCAATCTCGGCACAGATCAATATCTTTTCTGGGGAAGAAAATCTCCAGAAAGACGTAGAGCAAGTAGTCCACGACGACGCAGAGCACAAACAGCTTGCCCGCCCACACACCGCATCCGTAGTATCTCTTCAGCCGATCAATCAGGGCCGAGGAAGGAGATTCGTCGGCGCTGATCAAGTCGTACACCTTCTCGGTCCTGCGCGCGATATCGGACCAGCTGTACATCATCCGAACCTGTTCATGGAACCTGTCGCGTCGGATAAGCTGGTCGCCCTTGCCCATAAGCATTCCGACAGCATCGCTCGTGGCTCGAACGAGATCATCCTCTTCCGGTTTTGCAAACACGGTCATATGGCCAGGTAGTACTTCGGGAATGCCACCAACCCGAGTGCAAACAATCAATAGATTGCAACTCGCCGCTTCAACAAGGACCGTGCCGAAAGCCTCTGTCAGGGACGGATGAAGGTATATATGGCCCCTTACCATGACATCGCGGACTTCCTCGTGGCGAACCGGCCCCAAAAGAGTCACTCTATCGTGCAGAATGTGTCTATCGAGCATCTGCTCCAGGTCAATAGCTTTTGGTCCAGATCCTGCGATTAGAAATCGGACGTTGGGATGTGCAGCTAGGATACGTGGTATGGAGGCGATGAGGAGATCGGTGCCCTTGTTGTAGAACAACCGCGAAATGACAACAATGGTGATAGTGTCATTGGGCCCCAGTGGTTGAGTCGTTAGAGGCGGTGGAGGTGGGAGTTGCTGATTTGCAAGAGCAGCTGGCGCGTGCACTTCTGAAGGATGGAGAGGTCTGAAGTTGGAAGCCACTACTGCGTTTGGTATGACTGAAACCATTAAAGGATCCAAAGATGCTCGAAGAACAGTATTCTCTTTGCTGTCTGTGTATTAGTGGAATGCAATCGTAAGGTGCTTGAAGTTCCTTACCAAGTATGGCTAACGCAAATGACATGATCGACATCACTCAAGGTGAATTTCAGCAATTTGTTTGTCAGAATACTGGCGGCATCGGCGAAGCCGAAGAGACTGTGATCTGTAAGGAGAGTCCTCAAGCCCATCGTACGGCCGTGAATGATGGCTTCCTGGCAAAGATTGCTGAGACTCGCGTGGCCGTGAACGATCTGGATCCTTTCGCGAATGATGATATTGCGGAAGATCGGGAAGAAGGAGAAGACGGTAGGGAAAGTGGTCTCCCGATATATGACAAGAAAGGGGACATGGTAGACTTTGAGCCCATTGGTCAAATATCGAACTCCCTTCCGTCCGTCGTATGCATGAGTGATGATGATGACCTTGTGGCCACGGTCGATCAATTTCTAGGCAGCATGTTAGAATTGAATTCGCAAGCTCGCAAGTGATGCAGCATGATGCAGGGACGAGCATTGTCGCGATATCGAAGTCGCGAACTCCCGCCTGCTGCTCTCGCTCTGACAACTTACAGTTGATAACTGATATATGTGACTTTCTACTCCTCCTGGCTGTGGAAAGAAGAAGTCGCTGACCATACTGCCATACTATTAGTTTCAGACTGGCATCCTGAATGCCGACAGGTCTCACGCAATATTGTAAGGCATTTTGGCGCAGCATACTGGATTGTGCACCCCTCGCAGTTGTAGAATCGATGGTCTTCTACGGAAATCCACTCGGATGCCACGAGTCCAGCAATTCGAAATTAATGAACAGGTCTTCCAGGTGGTAGAGGTAAAGTCACTGGAGTGGACCCTTGCCCGATCGCAACTCGGCGTTGGCGGCATCGACAAGCGCGATTCTTCTCCGCAGCATCCAGTCGCTGAGACCGCGGGCGGTGAGCAATATTTCTCGACTTCATGTCACTCTCCATCCGCTTGCTGGGCATCCTTGCACCCAGCGACACTGCCTCATGTGCAACACATGCCGTCCGCAAAGACCAAAGCTAGCAGCCTTATTTCAGAACCTCCACAATTCCGAGGACGACCCTGCGACAGTCCAATTGCGCGGTCAGGCATTACTAGCTGAGAATGGCAGAAAAAAAGAGGAAGCGCCGGGAGGACAAATTGGTGGAGAACGACGTCTCAAAGCAAACAAAGAAGGCGAAGAAAGATCTGCATAGCGACTCTACAATGAAGGATGTTCATCCAGATCGCGCGAGAGCCATGGAGCGCTTACGCGCACCCGAACAACCTAAGACGAACGGTGCCAGCGGAGACAATCGCCCAAAGAGAAAGATACCACAAGATTACGAAGGGCAGGACGACCGCTCCGGAGCGACTGAGCAGCCTTCACCCGACCCGTCACTTCGCAAATACTCAAAAATAATGTCTAAATACCAGAAGTCGGTTCAGCGCGCAGCGGCAGCCGCGGCTTCAGCTCACATAGAATCGAACCAAGAAGAGTCGGATCCCGTAGAGCCACATGAACTACATGATCTAGTGCCCATTCCCCAGCCAGCTCGACTACCCACCCCTGAGTACAGGCCTTCCTTTTCCACGCTACCTCTCTGGATGGAAGAGCCTTCGATTGTGCCATCGACCAAGAGAGCGCCTTTCGCAGACCTGGGTGTAGGTGACAAGACTGCAGCTCATCTAAGGAAGCAAGGCTTTTCAGAAGCGTTCGCTGTGCAATGTGCACTTATTCCGCGTCTCATGTATCGTATGGGACGGTCTCATTCGCGTCCTAACGATGTTTGCGTGAGCGCTCCCACTGGCAGCGGGAAGACTCTGGGCTATGCGCTTCCTGTAGTTGAGAGTCTCAGGAGACATCAGGACACCTGCAGCCTACGTGCAGTGGTCGTAGTGCCGACAAGAGAACTTGCAGATCAAGCAATCACGACGTTTAGGAAATGCATGGCTGGTTCACAACTCAAAATTGCCACCTCCATCGGCAATCAAAGCTTTACCGATGAACAAGCAGCTTTGGTCAAACGGGAGAAGCGTTATGACCGTAACGCATATGATCGGCTGATGGCAAGAATAAAGAAGCGCCAGAGATTCGAACATGACTCGGATGATGATGGACAAGACGAATTATCGGAAGCGAAAACGGACAAGCTTTTGGCAGACGCCCTAGACACCATGCCTTTTCATGTCCCGAAATACGAGTCTGCAATTGATATCCTGGTGTGCACACCTGGCAGATTGGTCGAACACGTGCAGAACACGTTGGGTTTCAATCTGGACTATCTTGAATGGCTCATCATCGATGAAGCGGATCGTTTATTAGACCAAAGCTTCCAGGACTGGGTCAAGCATATCAACAAAGCACTTGACAAAGACGCGGTGGACGAGATCGAAGCGCATTTCATGCCGAGCATATACAAAAAGACGAAGAGATATGTCCGGAAGATCATCCTCAGCGCGACTATGACCAGGGACATCTCGAAGCTCGCTGCGCTGAAGCTACGACGGCCGACTCTGATTGAAGTGCGGACAGAAGGCGAGGAGGGGCAGGCAAGGTCGAACAATGACGGTGATGAAACTTTGACAGCCAAACCAAATGGTCAATATGAGCTTCCAGGCGGGCTTTCGGAAGTTGCAATTCCAGTTGGTGATGGATCAGAGAAGCCTCTGTTTCTGCTACAATGGCTAGCAGAAGTCTTCGGCAGCACGACCGCCAAAGCCGCTGATGGTACAGAGATGGACTGGGATAGCGATTCGGACTCCAGCTCCGGCTCCAGCTCCAGCTCGGATTCGGAATCTGACGCCATTTCTGAAGATTTATCCTCAACAGATTCTGACAGTGATTCCTCCGACTCAAGCTCTGATGTCAGCGACGAAACGTCCGACTCAAGTTCGGACGACAGCATCATGCAAGACTTGCCGAAGATACCTCACGCTTCCCCTGGGGTGACGATGTCAACCACGACGTCGCAAGTACTGGTTTTTGCAGCATCAACCTCTGAGGCGCATCGCCTGCATCATCTCCTCAGTTCCTTACTACCCTCGATCGTCTCTCCTTGCCCGCCGATCATGCTGCTTACAAGAATACACACATCTTTGTCGTCTGCATTGACAAACCTGTCTTCCACGCGACCACGGATCATAATCAGCACAGATCGTGCTTCAAGAGGTCTTGATCTGCCACTCAGCCATGTTCTGAATTATACCGTGCCCCGCTCACTCGAGTCTTATGTGCACAGGGTCGGACGTACGGCCCGAGCAGGAAGACAAGGTGAAGCCTGGAGTATGGTTAGGGACGTGGAAGCGCGCTGGTTCTGGAATGAGATTGCAAAGACCGGGATGGTTCAGCGAAGCTCGAAAGTGAGCAGGAAGAAATTGACGATTGGGCAGCAATGGAAAGAAGGCACGGGTAAAGAAGCGTACCGGAGGGTGCTGGATGAGATGAGTAAGATGGTCGAGGACAAGCGCGGCGCGAAGAAATAATTGTATCAGTGGTCTTTGGAGGCTAGTAGAGCATAGCGGCCATAGCTTCGAAGTCGCAGCTTTGGCTGAATTTGTTCGTGCCACACTCAATTCGAGCCTGTCAATTTAGAAATCCATCGATACTAGATGGATGCAGGTAGTACAGCATTGCCGCTGTGCCTGCGGCTACTCGCCTGCAAGGATTTTCACGATTGCGGTCTAATTTGGCAGGAGCATAAACGCCATGAGTGGCTGGTCAAAAAGCTTATGGGCAACATGGTGTCGAAACGCGGGGCTTCTCCCCTCACGAAGCTCGATTTTTGCACCTGCAGCTCTAAGCGATCCTGACAAGAGGAAAGTAAGCTCCACCACTTGACAAGCGCAGAAGTGATCAAAGGTCGCACCACGTGCGATGAGACTGAGCCGAAGTTTGGACGCTATCTCGACCGACCTCAACCTTAAGCGATTTAGCGTTTTGCGCCTCCAGCGCATGCGAGCAGCCGTGTCGTCCCCCGACCCTTGCTAGTGGCATGCGTGACGGCGCCCACAGCTGCCGACCTGCTGCGTTCGGCTCCGGCAGGAACAGGTGTGGACCACTCATCTGACCCATCGATCGGCCCGCATCGCCAACCTGCAGCCATTTTGTGCCCCTCTTCGCCTCTCGTAACATGGCCGGGTCTGGTGGAGCAGATAGATAAGTCGGGCATGGTAGCTTTTTCTTCTTAACCTGGGTGCCTGCCGCCTGTCGGGTTTGTCTTTCCAAATTTCCTTCTCTTGTACGACAGTCGATACTGCGTGGTCTGTTGAGTGTCGTTGTCTACAGCTAGAGCGACAGTATTTGGAGGAGACTCTCTGAGCTGTAGTCGACCATGTTCGCTCGTGCGATGCGGTGGCCACGCCGCAGACAAGCGGGTACAATTCCTGGATTTTCGCATACACTCTTATCCACGACGTCTGGAACTGCTTCTGATACCGCTACTGCGTCAAGTAAAAGCTCGAGCCGCATCTCTTCTTCAACCCACACTTCCAGATCTAGTATACACTTTGTGAGTATTTGCAATTCGAGACTTGAAGAAGACCACCACCCAGGCTTCAACAGCTACTGACCTTGAACTAGTCTACAATCGAGCCAATACCAATATCAGCACAGACTACGATGACCACAGCACCACTCACATCTTCGGCTGTCACAACCACGTCTGCGACTTCCGCTTCACCCTATTCGACCAGCAGTTCCTCCACGAGTCTTGCAACGGCATCGAGTCAGCCGATCACAAACCCCGCGGCTGCATCTCACCATGGCTTCCAGTCTCGATACATACCCTTGGTCGTCATTCTCCCGCTGTCGGCGCTCTTCCTTGGTATGGCCTTTGCGGTGATGATGATGAGGCGACGGCGGCGGAAGGCTGTTCGCGAATTTCAAGCGAGAGATGAAGCTGGCGAGAAGCCTGCCGGGGGACGGCAGCCGTCTGATGCTGTGCTTCTGTCTCAAGAGCATAGGTCTTCGACTGCCAGTCGTACGCGATCTGGCCTTCCTCACCCTGAATTGGCGTCGACGACACCGCATTATCTTCCGCCACTGAGATCCGACGGTTCCCTGTCAAGAAACAATTCGGGTCACGATCGAGCTCAGCCTAGCACTTCCACCGCGAATTCCTCATTCTTCTCGGGTTTAGATGATATCTCCGCCAAAGAAGCCAGCTCTCCTGTTCGAGATGAGCTTCCGCCTGCATACTATGGCACACACGTGAGGAACTTCAGTCGCAGAACTGACGGATCAGGCTCGTCCGAGCACATCAATGTTGTGCCTGCGGAAGCTGCACCGATGGGCCAAGCATTTGACAAAGACTCGGTCCAACTTGCCGGTATTAATGTTGCCGGGCTTGATCAATCGAGACGTCACCAGCAGTATGCCGCTCAACCACGCGTTGGAAAAGCGCACGGATTAGCAGCTCCTGGGCTGGAGCGAAGGCCATCGACAATCTCGGTGACGAGCACTCTTTACTCTAGCGATGCAAGCATTCATGAAGCCGAGCCCCGGCGCATGAGCCACGCTTCCTCTCGACTAGGGAGGGACAGGTTCTCCACCCCTGGCGAGCCGCCCGAAATGCCGTCTCCCGCCCGACCAGGACGACAGTCGATGGATGCTGCGTAGCGGTATTGAGGATTGTCGGAAAGGTTAATGTTTATGACTCCATGATATTATATGACCAGGAAAACGGGTGTAAATAGCAGATGCGTATGTACATAGAATGATGAAATTGTTTATCGGGAAGAAACGGAAGCGAAAGTGATTGGGGAAGACGCTACGGGCCCGCCAATCACGAGCGGCGCCTCCGTCATGCCCGGCGCGACGAAAAAATCCCATCCCCATCGAACATTCATATACAATCCGTCTGTCATTCACACCATTGACACTTCACGGCCCCAGTCTCTCTCCACTCGTCCTAAGCATCAATCCCCATCTAGACTCCGGTCCTTCGCACATTCAAGATGAGCTCCCCGTCGACGTCGACCGGCTCCGTGAAGCTGGACGCCATCAAGCAGAACATCCAAGCTGCGACTCCTGAGAAGCTCAGCGGCCTCGCTCTCTACTCCAGATTCGCCCTCGCCGGCGCCGTCTGCTGCTCCGTCACGCACGGTGGCCTGACTCCCGTCGATGTGTAAGTCCAGTGGCCATCAATGGCGACTGTCCGCCGATGAATCACGACTCTAACCCAGCCCAGCGTCAAGACCAGGATCCAGCTCGACCCGGTCACCTACAACCGTGGTATGATCGGTGGTTTCCGCCAGGTCATCCAGAACGAGGGCGCCGGCGCTCTTCTGACCGGTATTGGACCAACATTCGCCGGTTACTTCCTCCAAGGCGCTTTCAAGTTCGGAGGGTACGAGTTCTTCAAGCAGCAGTGGATCAACGCTCTCGGCTACGAGACCGCTGCCAACAACCGCACTTCCGTCTACCTTGCCTCGTCCGCCGCTGCCGAATTTTTCGCCGACATCGCTCTCTGCCCGCTTGAGGCTACCCGCATTCGTCTCGTCGCTGAACCTACCTTCGCTACCGGTCTCGTCTCTGGCTTTAGCAAGATCGCGAAGAACGAGGGCATTGGCGCTTTCTACTCTGGTTTCGGTCCCATCCTGTTCAAGCAGTATGTGCACGATCTTTCGCGTCATTGCAATCCATCAACTGACACTTCGACAGGGTCCCTTACACCATGGCCAAGTTCGTCGTTTACGAGAAGGTCGCCGAGGCTGTCTGGCGCCGCATGGACAAGAGCAAGGCTTCCGATGGAATGCAGACCGTCGTCAACCTTGGCTCCGGTCTCATGGCCGGTTTCGCTGCCGCCATTATCTCCCAACCCGCCGACACTATGCTTTCCAAGATCAACAAGACCAAGGGTCTCCCCGGTGAGAGCACCACCAGCCGTCTCGTCAAGATCGCCAAGGAGCTCGGCCTCCGCGGCTCCTTCGGCGGCATTGGCGCCAGATTGTTCATGGTTGGTACCTTGACCGCCGGACAGGTAAGCTGACTCCTTTTGAATGATCTTGATATTCCGAAACTAACATTTTTCAAAGTTTGCCATCTACGGTGACATCAAGAAGGCGTTGGGCGCCACTGGTGGTGTTGATATTGCGAAATAAACGCCCCCCACAGAACGTGAGATTGTTCTACCCGAGTAGAACTGGACAAAGGCTGCCACAGAGTCGGTCGATTGTGGTCCCAGCATACCGAGACGCGGTAGGAAAAGAAGTGCCTGCATATTGGTTTTGGCCGTTGGAGCACAAAGTCTATAGATTTCCAGTTTTACTGTTTCTGTTTCTTGGCCAGGAAGCGGGAATGGTCTTGACACGATATAGGCAGAGGCATTTTCTCCCATGCAGCTACGATGGGATGGCGCCGCTGTAATATATTATTCCTTGCCCGCTTTTTTTTGTCGGTTGAAGCGTGACTGGAATTTGTGACATTTCCACCTGAGCTTGGAATATAAAGCACAGCCACCTGTCCCACAAGCCTTTCTCTGTCGATGATCGGCCTGACGAGACTGGTTCATGGAAATTGACAATTATGGAGTACTTTAGTTGATGATCCAATCATATATAAGCCTTGCAGCTATGTACACTCTAATCTACCCATCTCTTGAGAAGAGGAGATGAGATATATCCGATACAACAATCGACAATGCTATGCTACAATGAACAAGCTAAATACTAGATAACGACAATGTAAAAAGGGAGTATAAGAGAGGGAGACATGACCTCATTAATCCATCAAAGAACTATTCACACCACCAGTCCATGCTCGTCTCCATCATCATCATGACTGCGCTGCGACGGCGAACGACGACTCTCCTTCTTCTCCTTCTTCAGCCGTCTCTGCCGGCCCCAACTCCCGCCCGTCCAGTACCAGGTCGGAAACGCCCAGACGCCGCTGAGTATGCCGAGGACGAGGGACGCGGTGCCCCAGCCTGCGCTCTGGACGATAAGCCCGCCCAGCAGAGGGCCGAGCATACTCCCCGCTGCAAACGCCATGTTGAACAGCCCGTATGCTTGGGCGTAGGCGCCGTTAGCGCCGAAGAAGCCCTTTGGATGTTGTTTGACCACGGACTCGACGCAGTAGGTCACTTCTGCCATGACGGGGATCAGGGCGAAGGTCAGACTCACGCCTAGCAGGGTGAGTAGGACGAGGAAGATGACTTTTTGCTCGAGGCTGTCGTGCGTGATTAGGCGGAGCAGGATCTCGAGTGGTGCGACCGCGAGAAAGCCGCCTGCGGTGAGATAGCGGGGCCCGTAGCGGTCTGATATCGCGCCTACGACTGGGGCGATGAAGGCTGGAAGTGCTAGTGGGAGAAAGACGAGACCGGCGCCGACCGAGTCCCAGTGGAAGGTTTTGTGTACAAAGATGGGGACTGTTGAGTCGAATGCTGTGAGGACGATGGACTGTACCATGCAGCCGATGCAAGACGAGAGCAGACGTCGGCTTTTCAGAAGGATTAGCATGGTGGGAAGTTTTCTTTCAGTTGGTATCGAGACCGAGTCTTGCACGCTGTCGCCGTCCTGGCTGTGGGTCTCGTTATGTAGGGATGGTAGAGCCGTCACAGAGTCCGAGCTCGGCCCTGCTGCTTTCAGCTTTGGTCTTGTTGCGATTCGTTCTATTGTCGCAGGCTCGTCTTGTTCGTGCACTGAATCGTTATCCTCTTTGACGAGCCACTGCTCTGCTACGCTCTTCTCGATCAGCGTCAAACGGAGTATAATATCAATAGCCAGGAGTCCAAAGCTGACGGCGAAAACTGCAAAGTACCCGGCCTTTTTGAACACAACTCCACCAACCAGAGGGCTGACAAGAGTGCCGACACTCATCGAGATTCCGAGATAGCCCATTGCTTCGCCCACGCCCTCAGATCCCACAGTGTCGGCCACGAGAGCCAGACCAACGACCCAGACGACCGCGGCGCTGACGCCTTGTAAAGCGCGACCGACAATCAGAATGGTTATTGAATTGCCGATGGTCAGAATTCCAGTCGCGCCAGCTAAGGCTAGCAAACCGAGCAACAGCGGTGTTTTTCTGCTTTTGGAATTATCTGCGTACCAGCCGCAGAATGGGCACGCGATAAACAAAGCCCCTCCGTACACGGCCAACAAGATCGAGACCCATTTCTGCACCTCATGCTCGTGTACATGTGCCTTGCTCGACAGCGCGAATGGAAGAACGGGTACAACAAGGCCATAAAGAAAAAGATCCGTAAATACAGCGGCAGCAATCGAGCCAACAATGAAGATTTTGCTGCTGCGGAATGCCAGAAAGGCCGGTGCCTTTGTTGGCGTGCCGTTGAGCCAGGCAAACATGGCGGGTTGTTATCCACAGAACCGAAATCGATACAAGAGCCGACTGCGTAAAGGCAGCACGAAGAGAAGCCTACTAGGATAAGTAGGCATCCAAGGTGGCGGACCGCGGGGCACGGAAAATGCGCCGGGAGGAGGACTCCATGCAGCAGGAGAAGAGAGGCCGGAGGAGGTGGTGTGATGATGCAGACCGTCCAGGACACCGCCTGCAGGGTGATGTAAATGGGAGAATGGCGCCGAGAGAACGAGACTGGAGACTGGAGACCGGGAGATGGAAAGACAGAGAGAGCAGGAGTCATGACGGTATGTAATAGTGATGTGTCGAGGATCGCGTCGCAAAAGGCTGCCGCACAGCACAACCTTGACGGTTAAGGCGCACCGCTCCGCCTCGAACGGTCCATGGAGCGGGAAACTTGACTTGGGCGCTCGCCGGTCCGTGGATCAGGCACGAGTTTGAGCTTTCGAGGCAAAAAGCAGCCTGGCGTCAGGGCCCTTTTCGCCTTTGCCGGCGTGGGTGGCAGGTGGTTCGATCGTCTCTCGACCCACGTTTTGGGCCCCCGGGGTTAACTTTTTACTCGACGTACAGTACGGAGGCGTGTTTTGCGTGTGGAAAATGCGTGCTGCGTGCCGTAAATGCGCTGTATGTCTGTTTCAGGCCAGCTTTTTCTTCTCAGGATCCCGCTCGACTCCGCCTGCTTGAGGCCGGCAGCAGCAATGATGCGCCATGTTACGGCCGTGGTGTATTTGTGATTGATTCATCGGCCTAGGCAAGCCAAATACCAATCACTTTTCAAGTGGGAGGAATGAAGCCGAAGCGACGAAGTCATCAGGACGTAACAAAGGTTACACAATAGCCAAACACTGTGCATTCGATCTTACTAGCTGACAAAAAATGATGGCATGGGGGGTCAAAAGTTGCATCAGCCGTGAATCGAACACGGGGCCCATCGAAACTTGCAATTCTGACGAATCTGGCAACGATGGATTTTACCACTAAACCACTGATGCTTTGTGATAGACGGTTTGAGAATCTCGAAACTAACAAATAATATATACTACATCATATTTTTGACTGCCATCAAGAATGAGTCTATCCACAGCAGTAGTCATAAAATTCGCTTCTAGAGCAGTGAGTAGCTTATGATAGATTTTGACATGATTGTGTCTCGAACTCCGAAAAAGCAGATCTTGACAACGACACGGCCCTTTTCACGAAATAGATTGTAGGAATCAAGATTCTGCTTTCCGAATATAAAGTCTTTCATTTGGGTCACTTGCTAAAAATGGTTCTGCTTGCTGCGGACGTCATTATGCTCCGTCGGTACATCTGATCAGGCCTGAATTGACCGAATGCTCCGGTTCATGCCTCCGGAACTCGATGTGCAAGTCTTGGAGCGCCATCTTCGGCACATCAGACAATTTCATCGCTGAGCATGATGATCGTAGGGGAAGAGTATTGGAGTCGTGACTGTAGACACATGTCGCTTCGATGCAGCGTTACGATATTCCTTTAGTACAGCGAGCGAAGTCATTACTTCGCGCAATGACGTCTCTTGCCGAAGTCTGTCACAAAGGCCATGCCCGGCTGTGCTGCGAGGGCGAGGGTGATCTGTCCGTTCTCTATGATCAGCTTCACGAGCTCGCTGCCTTCTTTGTCAGCTCCAGTTGGTCCATGACTGTCTCGACGATCCTCCGGAAGCCAGCTATCTCCTCCTGAACAGTCCCGCCTTGTGCCGTGGCCTCGAAGGATGCGCTGCTACCAACGTGCACTGCCTTGCCCGTTTTGCGGGCGAGAACCTTGGCGAGCCTTGTAGTAAAGTCTAGAGAAGATGGCAGGCTGTATAGAGTGGTACTCATGCACTCGGAGGGATTGTATCGCTAACTCAGTCAGCATAATTCTGTTTTAGGGTTGCTATAATATTGGCTCCTGATGTAGCAAAGACTCACGTCTGGCATAGCGTAGACGAAGCTCCCCATCGGTGTAGCACCGCCGGATGATTCACCGCCAGCACTAGTCACAAAGAGTACGAGTGCCGTGGCAAGAATTGTGAGATGAAGGTGAATTCGCATCACTGGAGCATTTGGCATCGGAAATGCAAGCTGGATGGGCTTCGCTGCTGGCGAAGAGCCATTGCTCATGACGAGAGAGGTCATTTTGCTATTACGGGCCCGTCCTTGAAAGGGTTGTTTCAATCTCGATTGGGTCTGCACAAGAAAGGTTCATCTTGTCGAGCAGCCGCAAACATATGTGGGGGCTCATGCACGTTTTGCGGGGCGGATCTCATTCACATCGCCGGCCATTTTCGACTGGATCATAGCACTAGAGCACATTGTTATTGCATGTAGCTTCACAGTCACTACCGAACGGCGGCATGGATCCATTAGAGGACCCAGATGAAAAGAGGGTGTTGTTCGCTGCTCTCAGCTCCTTCAGGTATTCATCGACAGTCCTTCGCATAGAGGCCTCCACGATTCTGAGACTGACATCATGCCATGAAGAGCGTATCGACGACTTGCGCACTATAATATCACACATCTTCGCCGACTGAATTTCCATGCCCTTCCGGCAGATCATTCAGCTCTTTTGTCGGAAGAGCCGTTCAACATGATCAAAACATTCCAAGCAGTGGACGATGCCATTGACAAGAATGCCGATATTGCGGAAGCAATACTACGTATGGGTCTCGAGATGTACAACATCGACCCGAATGACAAGGACCTGAACGATGCTGCTACCTCGAATGATCTGGATAAGGCCAGAAGCACGATACACCAGATGTACAGAGACTTTTCCAAAGAGGCGGCAAACGAAAGACACGCCACCTTTACTCCAATGCTCAACGCCTTGAACGAGGCGTTTGACTGCATGTCGCCCGCGGAGCGATACATGGTCTCAGTCCTGGTGCCTGGTGCGGGTTTGGGCAGGTTGATGCTAGAGGTGTGTGCGGCTGGCTACACGGTCGAAGGCAATGAGTTATCTCAACATCAGCTTCTTGCTAGTAATTGGATCCTCAATCGCCAGCCGTTGGCAGAGAAGCATGAACTTTACCCATGGGCACTAAGCTTTTCTAACCACGTCTCCCGAGCCAACCAAATGCAAAAGGTCATGATCCCGGACGTGGCACCCGGGCCGATGCTGACGCAAGCAAGCGAGAACATTAAATCAGAGGTTCACCCTTATGAGCGCATGTCAATGACGGCTGGTGATTTTTGTGCACTATATAAGGGAACCGAATACGCCGAAAAGTTCGACGCAGTCCTCACCTGCTTCTTCATTGACACTGCTCCAAACGTCATTTCATATGTTGATACAGTCCGCCACTGTCTGCGTCCAGGTGGTGTCTGGATCAATCTCGGGCCGTTGCTCTGGCATTTCGAGGGCAACCGGTCTGTAAGCCGAGAGGATGATCGGGTGAAAGAGCATGAGGGAGAGCTTCTGGGCATTGCAGAACCAGGATCTGTCGAATTGACGGACGAAGAAGTGATATCTCTGCTCCAAGTCCGTGGATTCGAGGTTGTCGACCATGACAACAAGAGTCATCAAGTGGGCTATATCCAGCCTCCCAAGAGCATGCTGCAAAACCTGTACAGGCCAAGTTTCTGGGTCGCCGAGAGGACTTGATGGTGTGTGTGTGTGGCTGCAAGATCCTCAGCCCTTAGGCTTCCCGAGAGGACCCTTATGGTTGCCAAATCGAATCTTGTTTGGGACGAACTTCAAGGACTGTAGCGAATTGGACAGTACATCCACGTCAGTCTTGTTGGAGCTGCTGGAAACATGATTAGGTGTGCCACCTTTACCGAGGTTGGCGGACTGTGCTGCTTGATGGCCGACTCCCCCCATTTCGACATTCTCGAGATCTTGAGAATCCTTCTTCGAGGGCGCGGTAACGGCATCAATCTCCATACTTAGCGGCTCACGATCCGCCTTGATAAGGTTCGACCCATGAGCTTCTCGTTTCGGCTGGGCATTCTTAGATCGCTGCATTAACTTGACATGGCTGTCAGGCCTAAGCATTGAGCTTCGGCCATCGATACCATCGTTGACAATGAAAAAGTCGAACTCTTTGGGGAACTTGTGCTTGTCCACGAGGTGACTTCTTCGTTTGTACCACGTGCCACAGACCTTTGAGCAGTTTTCAACGAAACATGCAAATATCTTCTCTCCCTGATCACGTTTGATTGCCGTGAACGGGTCATGATTTTCTGTGATATGCAGTGTCAGAAAATGTTCCGAAGGAAAGTTTTTGTGGCACTCGGAGCAACGGTTTGTGTGATCTCGGAGATAATGAGTTTCATATTCTGTGTACGACCGAAAAGATAGTGGCGCATGGGGTGCCAAATCACAAATGAATTCCTCGACTCGTGAAGATCTGTGATCGAGATGGGTGTGTTTCTGTGCCCTACGAGATTCGTCAAGATCGTGACGTGCCGATTCAGGTGTGTTTCCTGAAGCATGAATCGGTGGAGAGTCGAGCAAGGCCACATCGTTCGGAGAGGGCGAGCGGGCACGTTTCGCCATGCTGTCGGGCTGTTGTGCGGGCAAAGCTCTTTAAATTGCGTGCCGGCCTCTGATAGTCGATTGACCCGTCTACCAGCGGGGCGAGCGCATGGGAAAGTGAAGCTGTAGCGAAAACACGGCGTCCCCACAAACTTTCCTTACCGCTGCGCAGCCGCCAAGACTTGCGGCCTGCACGACCACCGCAACAACTCGTGCTGTTACAGATGCGCTTTCCAACATCCCACACAGCCGACATTCCCTTCCACTGACAGGAATCGCCTTTCTCGAACACATCTGGATTAGAGAAACACTTTGTCAAACCCCTGACTTAACTCTCAATCAGTGACCACCATTCCATCTGGCAGTGCAGCAAGCGGAGCTCTTGTTGCATTGGTTACCCTGGTGGGCTCATGGATTTTACAGAGCACCATAAGCACTGGATCTGCGCCCCTCATCTCTAGCCGAAAAGACGACCGTGTGGTCTCCTCCTCTCCATGCCCGAAAGAAAGCGCCTAGAATGCAAGCTGCCATGCCTGATGAAGTCGAGAGACTCGCTCGGTATGCCACCGAGCTTGCGAAGATATGACATCATACTGAGTCTGCTAGGGACGTGAAAGAAGCTGAGAGCACATTCTGCAGTATCTTGGAGTCTGCGACAGCCTTGGCGAGCGACTCGCAGAATATCAAGGCGGCTTTGAACAGGTTCGCAAATGCGATTGACTATTCAATGAGCGCCTTCTTACGTGTGTAGATTCCGCACAGTCGTGGGCTTATTTACTCAGCAAGATGTGGTCAAAGCCCGACTACATCTGGCTGAAGCGCGGCTCTGGAATGCTCACAACTTGATGCATAAGGCATATCGTAAGCGCTTGAAAGAGGTAGCATACTAGATCCCATGATCCTTCTAGCAAACTGACCAAGGGTAGCTGAAGCTTGCATCACCCGCTCGCCCGGTCGAGACACGAAAGTGCACCAAAACCTATCTGGAATTTCTGAAAGACGGTCAGAGATGGTATAGAAGCTTTATCTCGAACTTAAATTCGTGGTATGGCACCATACATGAACTAAAGCAAATTGCGGGAGATCAGCACACGGCTCCGGAGAGAAGCGGCGACGAAGAGAGCAAAACATCCTGCCGCCTCTCTTGTTATCAGTCACTAATATCCCTGGGTGATCTGGCGAGGTGGAGGGCTACGGAGAAGCTCGACAAGGAACCGACGTGGGGGGCCGCAATTGGTTACTATGATCTGGCTATCGCTCTGAGACCTTTGTCAGGTATTGCCTTCAACCAGCGATCCATTATCGCACAAGCGGACCGTGATCACCTTCGAGCGACATATTATCTCTATCGGTCCATCGTGGTCGCAGAACCTTTCGAGCGAGGCCTTGCCAACCTAGAGCTTCACATGTCGTCTTTGCGAAAGAAATGGGGCACACCGGAATTTTCTGTCAGGTCAAATGCTTCCGGTCCAGAAGGCGCCAACAAAGCTTTGGTGGCTTGGTTTCTGCGATTACACAGCATGTCTTATTCTGGTGAAATCTACAAAGGTCACGATGAACTAGAATCGGAGGTTGTCAATCGCCTCGAGTCTCATGCGCTGCTTGCCGAGACCCCTGCCATTCTGATGAAAGTCGTGCTCATAAACTCAGCCGCGGAGAGAACATCGTTGCTCCGTTTACGAGGTATTTAATATATTATGTTCTACTCGAAGTTGAGGTCCATTGACACAATGTAGATGCGGCCGAAGAAGATCATGCTCCGATCCTGCAAGCGTTTTATTCTTTTCAGAGGTTGAATCTCGCGACATTTAAATCACTAATCCAAGTTTGGACCAAGATGATGGAATTTGCCACACCTGGAACAAATCCGAACAATATTGCGCGAATGATGAACACTGTCTTGCCAGCGCTGCGGACATATTCGCTCTGGCTTCTGGCGAATTATCGCTTTGTGCTGCCAGAATCTGTTGATGACTCTCTTCAGCTACAAGCAAAGGAGTTCTGGAATGACTACGCAACCATGCTTTCTTCTATATCGTTCACCTATCCAGTCCAAAATCTGCCACATCTGAGCTATCTGTTGGACGAGGACGTCGACGCCGCTGGCTTTCAGCCGTTTGAGTCTGAAGAAACATCGTTCATCTGGATTAACAACGATGGATCGATGAAGCCAAAGCATAGCGACTCAAGTGTGCAACGTGAAGATCTAGCTGTGGAACAAATGGCGCGATTGAAAGATCTCCAGATCATCGGTCTCCTGCTTGCAACTCAAGAAGTAAGCCATAGAACAATCATTAACACACAAAGTGCTGACTATTGTAGGAATCCCCGCTGGTGTTTAAGGATGGCCGCTTCAGCTGCGGTGGAGCAATGCTAACCTCAATTCGCAAAACGCATGAAGAAGACAAAAAGCTCACAGATGCCCCGTTCGAGCCACCTATAGATATTCCTTCTGACTTTCGCTTTCCGACTTACGGTCAAGGAATTGGGCAAGTGAGCTTTGAGGCCGCGGAGACGCTTCACGCCCGCCAACCAACGACGGCAGCAACACCGGCTGTGACGCCTGAAGCAAAGAACGATCAAGACGCGTCCAAATTGTTCGATCCCCAAGAAGAACTTGCGATCAACATGGTAGACGATCTTGTTGGCCCTGATATGAGTCCTCACCCGTTCCGACTATCAGCCACTGTATTTGGGACGCGTATTGAGGATATTCCTGCCACGCGTACGGAAGTCTCGCCGTCATCATTCGTCCCAACTCCTCCCACAGCCCGTTCATTGCCGAAAGTCGAGCGACTTTCTGCGACATCGCTGTTTGGCAAAGGGCAGGAGCAACATTTCACTTCTGGGCTGCACAGTCCTCTTCTCTTCGGCAGTGGCGGGGTATGGAGTACCGGTACAGGACGGAAGAGCGTCGTGAATGAGACGCCGCCAAACGGTCAGGGCGGTTGATCTGTTGGCCAGTGCCGCTATTTGGTAGCTTGTTCCTCGATATATCACATCAAGCACGTTGAATTGACATTCCGTATAATTGCCTTCTGTCCATAGTTGATGAGATGACATATGCTACACTTAAGAAGTCTGGGATGCGATTGACAGGAATGTAATAACCAATCAACGCTTTACCCAGGCGGGCATTTTCCTCGCCTTGAGCTTGCCGGCCTTCTTCCTCTCCACTTTCCTCGGATCTCTCGTTACACAGCCCGCTATTCTGGAGTTAGTGATTCTGTATGATCTATAGCTCGGTGTATCTTGAACTCACCTCTCCTCAGTGCAGGCTTCAGGGCGGGCTCGTGCACAAGCAATGCCTTCGCCACGCCCAGCGTGAGAGCCTCGGCCTGCCCAGTCGTCCCGCCGCCAGAAACAGTAGCCCAGATATTATATTTGTCGATCCTGTCCGTCGCCTTCAGAGCCCAGATGGCTGACTCGCGATCGTGCAACCGACCAAACGCATCGGTCAACTTCTTGCCGTTGACTCGAACATCGCCCTCGCCCTCAACAAGCCACACCACTGCGCTGCTGGTCTTCCTCCGGCCGACGGCACGGGCACGACCCCATACGTCTACGATGATGGGCTTGGCCTTGTTCTCATTTGGCTGTATCGCGCGCTTGAACCGTCGCAGCTCGGCGGCTACTTCCTCCGGCAGCAGGGCCGGGTGGATCTGGTTCAGGCGGTGCAGCAGCTTGACCAGCTTTGCATAGCTGGCTTTGCGGATGGGCTCCGTGTTCGACATTGTGTATTGCGCGTATGTCAGCCATGCCACACGCGGAGCTTCGCCGGCGGGTACTGTGGGTAGTGTGGTATGTCGCCTTAGCAGCGCTTGCAGACCTAGCAGGTCATCTGTGAAGCGTGGGAGTGCGGTGAAGTAGGACGCTGATGCTGGGACGACGCGGTAATCGTCCAGTGGCGATGATTCTTGCTCTTCAAGGTCGTTGCTATCCTCCTCTTGTCTTTGCATGGGCCGCCGATTGTCCCTCCCGCGATCTGACCGATTCGGCCTGTCAGTGTTGCGACGCGGTGTCGCATTTCGATCCATCGACCTTCCAAAGATTGGAGCAGTAGCAGCGCCGGATGCTACCGAATCTGAAGTGGGCGTAGCATACAGTCGTCTCGAGTTTGAAGCTACTTTCTGTGACTGACATTGAAGACTCCGTGGACGCAACGGCAGGCGAAAGCACGCCCGCATCGCGCGTGCCTCCATTTTGAATGTTCCGAGCCGATAAATACCGCTTCAGATGTTGGGCAATCGACTGCAATGCAGCGGCGGGCTGTGGGAGGTACCTTGATGCACGGAAAGATGCATCTCGACTTTTTTGGCTTGGCGTCACTTCGCCGCGGACAACTCAAGCCGAGGTCGGCTGACTCAGCTACTCTACTCCAAGGCTCGAAGAATACCGTCAAAGCATCTTTGTCTATTGGAACAAATTTACTATTCGTAACGAATTCAGTATTGATATATCTAAAAGACTTCGCCGTTCTATCTATGATATGAGATTTCTGTCTTGGAACAGCCCTTATCATACACAATTGGCAACAGTAACAAACGCAAAATGTAGGCTGTTCAAAATCAATACAAACGAGCTCAGGCAGGCTGCATATGTAGCGCCGCTGGCAGAGGTGAGACTGTGTGTTATGACAAGTTGTAAGTATGAACCTGATACCTGTGCAAGGGTCAGCATGTCACGGAGCGAGCATCAACTAAGCAACGAGTCATTTCGGTCGGTCCATAATCCTGAGGCACCGAGATTGTAGATGTACATCAGCTTCTTGACCGTCATCACCCACACTTTGGCGATTGTCATCTCTCCTCGAGGCAGAGACCACAGTCCTGTATCAGGATAGTCTCGATAAAGTTGGTGGAAGTGCTGACCTGCCACGAATGGATCATAGGTAATCTTGGACCAATCGCACTCGATGAAGAATTTATCGGCCAAGGACGTACTGGCCGACTGTGTACCTTGTGGTGTAAATGGTGTTACCAACAAGTCTATCTCGGGCCACCGATTCCGCCTGTATTCAACAATTGTATTGCGGTCAGCGTCTCTGTGCCACCTAAGCACTGCGTATACAAGTCGACGGGATCGGCCCCAGAAGCCTATGGGCAGAAGACATTTTTGTTGGTAGAGACGCGTTGGAAAGGCCCGTAGGGTATGTTCACGTAGCCAGCACCATCTTCGCTCTCTTAATGATATCCTAAATCGACGGTTAATGGTGAGGTCGTGGTGCCGAGGGGCTTGGCCATCCCACTGCGGACTTTCGTCTTGAAGAGAGTTCCTTCTAGGGTGTCCAGGTGGATACTCGAATGGCCTGGTAAGATCGTAGCAGTCGGGTCTAGTTCTCGTCATCGTGAATAATGTAGGTAGAGGATTGAGACGGCCGGGCAATGGCCTAAAGAAGGTCGACTCACTTCCCGACTATTAAATAACGCGTGGAAATCTTTTCTTCGATACAATGAAACGAACAAAGAATTAGAGGAATGGTCCTAGAGATTTCAAGTCTCGATGAACATTTGAAAACAAAGCTTATCAGAAACGATGACACGAGCGGACATAGACTGCCACATTCCAGGGCCAGGTCCTTAAACGTTGCGCAGGGGACAAAGAAGAGCTCTGCAAGAGACGGATTGGGAACGCAAGCCTTGCGGCCAAACTGCTTGCCGAGCCCTTCCTTAAAAAAAGGAGTGGTCACGGGGCGAGATACTGTACGATCTGAAAACATAGGGATCTTTAATCAATGCTAGACGCCTTCGACCATGCTTGCTTCTCAGATAAGTGGGGCTGCTCCTGTATAGCCACTCGTATCAGAGTGTGTGACCACATGTGGATGCGAGGGAATTCTCGACTTGAGGAGGTCAAATCTAACAAGAGAGAGTCCCGCCGAGTTTGCACTCGATTTTTGGGCGAGGAAGAAGGGGTAGGAGCTCATGTGTGAATAGCGAGGCAGAGCACCTATTCACATATGGCGGGGCCACACGACGTCGACCAATCACGGCCCGAGAGTCTTCTGCCAAGACTCCGCTTGCACCACTCGAAAATTTCCCACGTCCGAATGTTCAATACACCCACTTTCGCATTGCTCACTACATAACTGTACCAATTGGAGATTGCATCAATCACCAATCAGAGTTTCACAATGGCGCCCTTCGGCAAGCTTTACACCCATGAGGTATTGCTGCTTCACCCAGCATTCACGACTCAAGCTAAGCAGCTCACAGGGAAACTCTCGCTCCACCGTCCTCAAGGCTGTTGCAAAGGCCAACAACCTGGAGCTCGAGATCGTTGATGTTCAGCCAGACAAGGGTGTCTCAGACGACTACTTGAGGGTCAACAGACTCGGCAAAGTGCCCAGCTTTGAGGGTGCCGATAATTTCATCCTCACCGAGTGCATTGCCATCGCCATCTATCGTAAGTCGCGTCCAGCAACACCCAGCTCCCGAAAGATGACACACATCACAATCATTCAGTTATCCCTGTCTGAAGACTACTGTTGAGAAGCGTATTCACACTCTGACCCCTCTTGAACTCATCACTCAATTATTGACCGTCTCACTCGCGAGCTTGTCTGACGATATCCAGTGACCTCCCAAAACGAGAAGACCACTCTCCTCGGCAAGACCAAGCAAGATTACGCCTCCATTCTCCGATGGATGTCCTTCGCGAACCACGAGGTGCTCCCCGCTATTGGTGGCTGGTTCCGTCCCTTGGTCGGCCGTGACCCCTACAACAAGAAGTCCGTCGAGGAGCACCAGAAGCGGGCCTTGAAGGCTGTGAAGGTCCTCGAAGATCACTTCCTCATCAACACCTACCTGGTCGGCGAGCGTCTCACTCTTGCCGATTTGTTCGTTGCCTCAACCATTTCCCGTGGCTTTGAGTATCTCTTTGACAAGGAATGGCGTACTGAGCACCCCAATGTCTCCCGCTGGTTCGAGACTGTCTACCACCAGCCGATCTACTCCGACGTTGCTGCCAAGTTCCCTTCCATCGACAAGGCTATCACCTACCAGCCGCCCAAGAAGGAGGCTGCTCCCAAGCAGGAGAAGCCGAAGGCTGCGCCGAAGCCTGCCGCGAAGGAGCCGGAGGATGAGGAAGATGAGGCCCCCAAGCCCAAGGCCAAGCACCCCCTCGACCTGCTCGAGAGGCCGACGTTCGTCTTGGACGACTGGAAGAGGAAATACAGCAACGAGGAGACCCGTGAGGTTGCTCTGCCGTGGTTTTGGGAGAACTGCAAGTTTGAGGAGTACTCCATTTACCGCGTCGACTACAAGTACAACGACGAGCTCACCCTCACGTTCATGACAAGCAATCTGATCGGTAAGTCTGACGAAGAGAATCTTTCACGCAATTACTGATCTCTATTCCAGGTGGCTTCTTTGCCCGTCTCGAGGCCAGCCGTAAATTCATTTTTGGCGCCGCTTCCGTGTACGGCGTTGCCAACGACTCTGTCATTCGTGGTGCTTTCGTCATCCGTGGCCAGGATGCTCTGCCCGCATTTGACGTTGCTCCCGATTACGAGAGCTACACGTTCACCAAACTTGACCCCAAGAAGTCCGAGGACAAGGAGTTTGTCGATGACATGTGGGCTTGGGACAAGCCGATCGACGTCAACGGAAAGACCTACGAGTGGGCCGACGGAAAGGTCTTCAAGTAGTGGCAAGATTGATCGCCAGACGAAGCATGATGATTTGAAGCGCCGGAACCCGTCTATAGAGAAATGCCATACCATGATATGTCCAGAACGTTTCGTAAGCTTTTATTTGCAGTGTCTGCCTTTTCTGTGGTCGAGGATTAAATGCGCCGCAAGCATTCCGCATGTACGATCATGCGGAGCGGCTGCGGTCCGAGGCTGCGGCCAGCGTCGCTGTGATGGACAACCCGATTGTCGCGGCGTACTTTCAATGTACAACTTTCCACCACATCTTCCATAAGATGCCGCACGCAAGTGAGGCGCCCGAAGCGCTGCCTCCCATAGCTGCATTGTTCCTGGTCGTCTTTGACCAGAAGATTGGGTACGCGACATGTCACATCGGACACGACCACAACTGACTGGGCGAAAGGTACAAGGTCTCATGGCAGAGATCGCTCCCGGACAGTACGCTCCCCTGATTTGCAAGCCATACATCCCGCTCTAACATGCAAAAGCGCGAATTGAGGGTATTGCCGAGTACAAATCTCTTCCTTCAGGCCTTCACAACGTAAAGGAGGACCTCATGTATGCTTGATGTGCTATAAAGACCTCAAACAGTAGTGCTGAAGACGGCAGATATTTTACACAGGACGACTTTGCGGGATTGAGCGCTTTTGTCAGTAAAGCAGCTGGCGCGGCCGACCGCAATGCACGGTTCGTCGCCGTGGGAGTATACGTTCCTCTCAGCTATGGACGACTTGGAAGAGCATGGATGCACGCACAAGGACTCCGGGAACTTGCCAAGTAAGGCTGCACATGCAATTCAAGGCGCGCTCTGTGGGCTGACATCTGCAGTTCAAGTGTGGATGACCAGGACAATTACGATACTCTCGAGAAGTATTGGCAGACACATAAGTTGAACTCTTCATCGGACGAAATAAGGGCTTCAGCATTGCAGGAGCCAAGTTCACCCGCTGCTGTCAAGCCAAGCAAGACGAAGAACAGGGCACGGGGAATATTATCTGAGGTCGCAGGCTTCTCAGTAAGAGAGCACGTACTGTCTCCAGACCACCCTGCTCTTTCGATGCCAGATTTTATGAATGCCTTTGGCCCTTTGGTATTTCCTCTACACAGAGCAGCGTTACTAAGAAAGCGCATCTTGTTCGTTGGACATGCTCCCATACAAAGGACGTGTAATTTCGGTAAGTAAGCCGAGGCGTTTTAAAATGTGCCTTCCAGACCTAATCAGGACAGTCTACAATTTATCCATCTTCTCAAATATCCCGCCTTCTCTCGCCGATGTTCTACCCAGCGACACAGCATCACATCGCATAAAGCCTTTGTTCAATGTTGGCATTCACGATATTACAGAGCTGAAGAACATGGACAACGAGGGTGGATGGGTGGCGTGCACGACAGACGATATCATTGCTACGAAACGAGATCTTTTTGATGTGCTGGTTGAACTGTCCCCGGCTAGCCCTGACCAATGGCCGAAGGTGACTACGACCGACGGGCTGCAGATCTTAGCCACTCAAAGAGACCTTCGGAGATACAACGCTTTGAGCAGAGAGCTTTCGCGTATGGATCGCAAGAGAGCTCAGCATGATGCTTATCGAGACGAGGACGAGGACGATCAAGGCGCACAAGCTCTGCAAGATGAGGACGAAGCTGGGCCGCTCATGCGAAGTGTCACGTCGTTGGCTCCCGAGCTGACTGGGCCATCATTAGAGAACGAAGCTGCAATCATCGAACCGCCATCATGGGCCGCTATAGCATATTCATCGTTCTTATGGTGGGCTTCAGCCGGAGAGAGCTCGACCGCCGAGGATGAGGAATCTGAACAAGATGCGTCGTTATTGGAAGATCTGGTGCGCACCACCTCTGCGCCAACAACACCTTTGACACCAACGCACGGAAGGAAGCGTCGACGCAGCTCAGCAAGTAGACAAAAGAAGCGGAATTCAACAACTAGCCTGACTCGACTTGTGACAGGGCAAGATTCGGACGAAGAGGATACGGATCCCCCTAGCCTGGAGGAGACACAGCAAAAGTCGATGATTTTAATTGCATACTTTTATCGCTTGACGACGCTGGTCATGTCCGGATTGGCAGATATCATAAGTTCTGCCGAGGAAGACGGGAATGGTCGGGTGAATGAAGACGACTCTATACAGCTGAACGCGGAAGAGGTTTCAGGGCTGGGGCTGGACATTTGGAGTGAAGCCGATGCCAAATTCATCGCCGGTCTTAGTCTGTTGTGGTGGGATAGACACGTCAGCTGGAACGGGCGAGGGGTCGAGTTGTGTGGTGTTCGCATATGCTAGCCGTCTATATATCATGATAACGAAGTGATCGGTCCTTCGTGACCTTCATCCCCGCAAAAACCCTCACATCACATTGGCGGCAGTTCTTGGAGTCTGTGATTTTTCCTTCCGACTGACTTTGTACGGCACCACTAAGCAATGCACGAGATTGTCACTCTGCAGTTCGGTCAGCAAGCCAACTATGTAGCCACTCATTTTTGGAATGCTCAAGTGCGCACAGCGCCACCTAGAAACATTGTGTCGTCTCCACAACTAACGACTGCAGGAATCATACTTTACCTACGGAGCGGATGAGGAGTCCCCAGTCAATCACGATATCCACTTCCGAGCAGGAGTCGGCGCGGACGGGTCTGACACATTCACGCCGCGGACGTTGATATACGACCTCAAAGGCGCATTTGGCACGCTGCGGAGAGACAACGTACTTTACCAGTCTGAGGATGAGCGCCAGAACCCTCAGGGTCAATGGTCAGAACACTGGAAGGGTCTGATGGCAAGAATCGCACGCTGACAAGTATTAGGGCTGGTCAGACACAAGTGATACAGCAGCCGGCCATCCCACCGAGCGCATACCAGTCTCACTTGGATAGCGGACTGGAGCCGCCACCACTCAGCACTTCGAACGTACGTTATTGGTCAGACTACAACAGAGTATTCTACCATCCACGGTCGATTGTGCAGCTTCACGAATATGAGCTGAGCTCTTCAATTGCGCCTTTCGAGCGCTGGACATCGGGCCAGGATCTGTTCTCCAGCCTCGATCGAGAACATGATTTACTCGACAAAGATCTCCGCCCGCTTCTGGAGGAGGCAGACCACCTTCAAGCCGTGCAAGTATTTACTAACACAGATGATGCTTGGGGCGGGTTTGCTGCAGAGTATCTTGAGCGGGTCCGTGATGAACTCGGCAAGACTGGTCTGTGGGTATGGGCACTGGAAGACGGGAGTAGGGAATCGAGGGTCAGTCACGAGCAATAATTGCCTGACCTTGACTGATTCGATACAGGAGAAGCAACTTCTGCACTCGTCGAATGTCCTACAGTCATTAAACAGCTTGGCAAGCACAGCTTCGATGTACGTCCCTCTCACGACAGTCCCAGCAGCTCTTCCGAACTACATCACTGGATTCGATAGCGGATCAAGATGGCACACCTCAGCACTGCAGATGACTGCTATTGAGAGCATAAGTTTGCCTTCCCGCTTGAGACACGATTTGTCGGCTCGATCGAGTCTCGATGAATTCGAGGCTATTTTATCAAACGGCGGTAAAAGACGTCTGGCCATGCTTGATCTCCGTGTCCGCCAGACAAGTGTAGCAACGAATGGGGATGCACAACACCATGATGACCGTATGCCAGTGTTAAATGGACATGCTAGCGCTACAGACGCGGAATCGGAGGTGTTGAACCTTGACACACGCTTTATTCCTACAGTTCTTACAGGCCAGACCCCAGGTCGTGGATCTATGTCGCAACCCAGGACTCACGTCTTCAGCCAAATCCAATCGCTGAGAGGTGTGTTCAAGTCCTCTCTGGAGCTAGCAGACTTGAATCAGTCGTCAAGAGACAAGCGCTCCTCGGCGGCTGCACGAGGTATACGGATCGCGTGCCACCAAACGGATCTACTGTTTCCATTGCTCTCGAGCTTCCCGAACATCTACGATCAGCAATCGGAGAAGGTGGAAGTAGAGGCGGCATTGAGTACATCCGCACAAATGGCAGCATATGTGAGAGGTCTGGTTGGTCTGGCCGGGAGAGCGATTGGAGTCGAAGATAGAGAAGCATTGGTCGAGGGCTTGGAGAGAGTGGCTGAGGAGTACGAGGACGGCTGGGATGGAGGCAGCGACAGCGACGAGGATTAAAATGATGAGACATGTTCAATGCTTCCTTGCCTGCATAGAGACAAGACGGTCTCTTCGTGGCTTTGTTTAATGTGATTAAAAATAATGCCCGTCTGTTCTTGTGCGACAAACAGATGCCCGCCAGTCCCGATCTCGGCCAGCGAAGCGGTCGACTTTCCGTCCCTCACATTTGTTGCACCGCATCTACCCATTTCTGTATTCTGCACTTCTCGCCAGCACGAAATTGTCCATATTTGAGTCCAATTCATACAAGAACACACCAATTGATGACCTGCTGACACTCGGACACCCATGTCCTCGTCGCTGCCAGGCTCGCGCGAGCTGCCGACGTCGCAGCATGACCTTACCACATACTGGGGCCGAGTCCAGCACTCGGCCGGCATAGCAGATCCCAGGTGAGTAGCTACACCGTCTCAGCAGCCTTTGGCCAGAAGGCTCATTCCTCAGGACACTCTTCACAACCTCGGCCAGTCTGGAGCACGCCAAATCGCTCGTGACAGCCTACAAACAAGGCCAAACCAAATCCATGACTCCCGAGCTATGGCGTGCAAAGAAGACCGTCGACGCCACGCTTCATCCCGACACAGGCCAACCAGTCTTCCTCCCCTTCCGCATGTCCTGCTTCGTCCTCTCGAACCTCGTCGTCACGGCCGGCATGCTGACGCCGAACCTGTCCACGGCAGGGACGCTGGGGTGGCAAATCGCCAACCAGAGCTTGAACGTCGGCATCAACGCCAGCAATGCGAATAAGTCTACTCCTCTGTCGACGGGAGGGCTGTTCAAGTCGTACCTCATGGCCGTCAGCGCCTCGTGCGGTGTCGCGCTCGGGCTCAACGCGATCGTCCCGCGGCTGCACCGCGTCTCCCCCGCTGCTAGAACGGTGCTCACACGACTTGTCCCCTTCGCGGCTGTCGCCAGCGCAGGCGTGTTGAATGTCTTCCTCATGCGCGGAGAGGAGATACGGCAGGGTATTGATGTCTTTCCCGTGCGAGGAGCGGATGAGGACGAGGCCCCGCAGAGTCTGGGGAGGTCGAAGCGGGCAGCGACGATTGCTGTTGCTGAGACGGCGGCGTCGAGGGTCATTAATGCTACGCCTATTATGGTGCTGCCGCCGCTTGTGCTGGTGCGGTTGCAGAAGACGGAGTGGCTCAAGGCGCGTCCGCGGATGGTGTTGCCAGTCAATCTCGCTCTCATTCTCGGGACGAGTGTGTTTGCTTTACCGCTGGCCTTGGGCATCTTCCCTCAACGACAGACGATATCGGTCTCACGGCTGGAAGAGGAGTTCTGGAACAAGACTGGCAGTGGCAAGGACGGGCTCGTCGAGTTTAATCGAGGGATATAGCATTAGGAATATGCTCTGGCTTTACGAACCGTAGATCCCAACCTTCATACGAATATGATACTCTATTTCGCCTTGCCCTTGCCCCTGGATTTTCCCTCCGGTTTCCCCTTGGGCTTCCCCTTCCCACCGCCCTTCTTCACCTTGGTCTTGCTCAAATCTCCACTTTTCCCTCTTACATCACTCCCCTTCTTCCACGTCCGTCCCTCCTTCCGCTCATCCCTCAACTCAAGCCTCTTCCGCTGCTTACCCGACAACTTCCCCTTCTTCTCCGACTTCAATTTCTCGAGGATCTTCTCCTCCTCCGTCTTGGGCCCATTGAGCTCGATCCGTCCCTTCTCCTTGCTGACCAACTTCTCCTTCTGGCCCTGGAACCACGTCTTCTTCGGCCGTCCGAGAATCTCCTTCTCGTGCGTCATGATGTTCTCCGCGCGTCGCGCCTGCATCTCCGTCTGCTTGAGCACTTTCTCTTCTTTCTCCTCCTTCAGCACGGCTTCAATGTCGTCCTCTAGCCCCGTGGTGCGCTTTTCCCATTTCTCCGCTTCCGAGGTGGGGACGGTGCGCGACTTTATGATTGCGCCGTGCGAGCGAGCGGCTTTGACCGCGGCTTTGACGACTTTGCGGTCGGGCTCGGCTGCGATCGTGACTGAACGACCTGTCCGGCCGGCACGGGCGGTACGACCGACTCTGTGCAGGTAGATCTCGTGGGACTGTGGGGCGTCAAAGTTGATGACGGCGTCGACGTTCTTGATATCCAGACCACGGGAGGCGAGATCTGTGGCGAGGAGAAAAGCTGCTTTGCCTGATCGGAAGGCTTCCACTGCTTGGATACGCTGGTCCTGTGTCATGGCACCATGCAACTCTGCCGCCGAGAGATCACACAGCGCGAACAGCACCCGCACGCGATGGGCGAGTAGTTTTTGTCGGAAGAAGATGATTGTCCGGCTGCGGAATGATGTTGTGCAGAGATGAAGAAGGTAAGGTAGACGGAGGTGCTCCCGACCAGGTCGGAGGCGGATGAACTCCTGTGTGAGCCCGTGGACAGTGCGCTTCGAGGCATCGACTGCGAGACGCACCGGACGCGAGCAACCGACACGAATCAGGTCGTCCACTGAAGATGTCATAGTCGCCGAGAAAAGCATCGTCTGTCGCGACTTGGGCAGCGAAGTCAGAATCTCGTTCAACTCATCCGCGAATCCGTCTTCCAGCATCCGATCGGCTTCATCGAGGACGAGAATCTCGATGCTGTCCGTCTGTAGACAGGACGAGTTGCGCATGAAATTGATGAATTGACCGGGCGTGGCAACAACGATATCTGGACGCTGCTTGAGTGCAGACTCCATCACACGCTGGTTGAGACCACCAATCGCCTGTCCGAATGTGATGTCCGTGAAACTAGCGAGCTTCGTAACCACAGCATGCGCTTGTAGGGCCAACTCACGTGTCGGTGTCAGGATTGCAACACGTGTTGTGGGCTGCTCCCTTGAGCGGAAGAACAACCGTTCGAGTATAGGAATCATGAAAGCGCCAGTCTTGCCGGAACCGGTGACTGCAGAGCCGACAATATCCTTGCCGAGCAAAGCCATTGGGATCGCGCGCGCTTGAATAGGTGTTGGAGTCGAGAAACCCGCGGCAGACAGACCTTTGAGGATCGGCCTGGACAGCTGAAAGTCCATGAATGATCCCTGCCCAGCCTCTAGTGCGTTGGAGGTAGTCATGTCCGACTCTGGTGCAAAGTAAGCCTTTCGCCTCTCGTCTTCCGCCTCGTCCTGTGACTTTTCATCCTCGTCATCCTGGGAATCTTCCGCCGCAGCGATGTCGTCCGGATGAGGGCGAGGAGCCGCAACATCTTCGTCCTCATCATCGTCCTCCGCGTCGCCATTCTCACTCTGCTCTTCTGCTTCCGAGTCTGCACCATGCTCGTCACCTTCCGAGTCTTCGTCATTGGCATCAGCACCCATGCCGAACGCATCGTCCGCAAGCAGCTCCTCGTCTGAGATCGCTGGCTCTTCGTCTTCGTCTTGTTGCGCCTGTATCTGCTCTTCCTGTGGTTGTGCTTTCTTCTTGCGAGCCGAGACTATCTCGTCAATGCCTCGCAGTCCGAGATCGCCCATCTTGTCTCCGTCATCCCATTCGTCGTCTTCATTGAGGTCGGCAAGCCCGTCTTCGAGTTGAAAGTCAAAGTCCGAGTCAATCTCTCCGTCAGCGGTGTCTTTAGCCTCTGCTTGGACCGATGGTGCTGTTGCTTTGCTCTTCTGCTTCTTCCGAGACTTTTCGGCATCTCCTCGCTTGCGTTTTTTGCCATTCACCTGTGGTATTATTTCTTCATCCGCAGAAATATTGGCCTCCTCTTCTTCTGGTATATCGACCTCGTCGTCATCGTAGATTGTCGTCACGAAATCATCTTCGAGTTTGCGCTTTGGAACTGCAGAAGGCGCCATTTTTAGTTGGGGTAAAAGAAGTAGTCTTTGGTCGCAGGCGACGCAAACAGAAAACCAAGGCTCTATAAAAAATAAATTGGGCAGCGGAGCTTTTCCGTCTTGCTTGCCCCGCCGACAGAGTCGAAATCGAACCCCGGATTCCTTGGCGACTGATGAATGACAATCGAGATACAAACACGGTGATTGTGTAAATGCAATATTATGGTCTAAAAGCTGAGACGCATCAGGAAACTCGGCAGACTAATTCTTGCGGTTCTGGAAAATATTCTAGCTGTTTATCAAGCTAGTTGTCCCCTGTCATCGGGAGCAATTGGTCATTCTGCTGTTCGGAGCATCATATAGGACCTTGCCAAGACCCATAGTTGTCCAACCACATCTGCTATCTCCGCTCTCCAACATCTCCACCGTGTTCAATACTTTTTGATCACACATCTCCACCATTTGAAGAGAAGAATCTGATTAGCGTTATACTGCAAGATACCTGATCGTGTGCATTATGGCGAACATCATCGCCTCCGTGGTGATTCCCCCGCCACCAACCGATCTCGCACTGCTGGTTCTGCAGGAGCAACAGCTAGTCTTCCCGTCCTTCACGGCCCACACTGCGTGGGAATTGGGAAATCTGCTTCGCACTCAGCTGCTGCCTCAATCGAAGCCTACGATAATCGACATCTCAATCTCATCCCATCCTGTTCAGACTCTCTTCCATTGTGCTCTACCGGGTTCTGTCCCAGATAACGAGATATGGGTATCGCGGAAACGCAAAACGGTCTTGCGTTTCGGACGGAGCACATGGTACATGAAGAACAAGTACGGCGGGGACGAGACTCTATTCGCAACCAAGAACGGTCTCGGCAACGATGCTAATGCCTATGCAATCCACGGTGGCGGCTGGCCAATCCGAGTAAAAGGTGTGGAGGGCATTGTCGGTGTCATCGTCGTCAGCGGTCTGGCACAGAGCGAAGATCACGGCATCATTGTCAAAGTCATCAGAGAGTATCTAGAGAGCATTGGAGAAACCCTGACTGCGCCCATACTGGGAGAAACTGAAGTGGAGAAGAAGAAAGAGGATTAATCCGAATTACCTAGATTAGAAGGATCCGGAAACAAGCTCGAAGCGTCACGTTGCCTGGTTGTCTAACATCCGTGTGTCCGATTGCTAGGAAGCTGGGAATGCTATCTCTTGCCGGGAAGACTACCAACATAGTTCAACTCAACGATTGACTGGGAACGACCTTATATCCAATGACTCTGATAACCTATCGTCCACTGTTTCAGTCGCAGATCAAATCGAATACGTTTCAAAACAAATTGAAATCCTCAGTAGCAAGTGCGATGACATTCCACAGTCCTTTGGAAAATGCTCAGAGCGACGCCACTGCAAAGCACATGCCGCTGGAAGAGGATAAAGGAGCATCTTTCATATCGCACCCTGTGGTAACAAGCTCGAGTCTACTTTACAGGCGCACTGATGTCAAAGAAAGTCGGATCGTCCATCTCATCAGGCTGTTGTTCATCTTCTCAAATCATCAGGTCGGACTGGTTCCGAATTTGATACCTCTAGACAATCCAAGCAAGTACCGCCATACCAGTGAACAGCATCGCGCAGAGGCTGGCAACAGGATCCATACCTGACGCACCATTTGCTGCCCCAGTCTTGACAACGTCGCACTGGAAAGCCGGTAGCTGGCCATCGGGTACAGTCTTGTTCAAACAGTCGGTGAAGTTGTGAGGACTATCCGGAATACTGGCATCGACAGCACAAAACTGAGTGCAGTTGTTGAAGACCTGCAGAGTGCTGTTGCTCAGACAGCAAGCGGCGCCGACATTTGGAAGGTACACCGGATTGTTGAAGGAGCAATAGGCCGTGCCTTTGGTGAAGTTCAGCTCCCAAGGGGGAATGGTGGTGAGGTTGTATATGTCACATTTCGCGGCCGAGGGAGCCGCCATTGTGGATCTCTGATTTTGGCCAGCGCTTGAGCAGTCTGTCGATACTAGTAGGAAATGCTAGCCCTGAGTCCGAGATGATATAGCTATGCTGCAAGGCGAGCCACTGCTCAGCCAACGTCGATACTATCCATTTGCGATCATAAGGCCGAACGCACTCAGCCTGATCATGTAGCTGCGGCCGCCCTACCTTTCCCGTGAACGGCAGTCGAGGAATCGTGTTGGGCGTCCAATGAAGTCAGAGGCGATCCTGTTCTCCGCTCCCCAGGGAGCCTGCTGTCGACTGGCACGCCTAACAGCAGCACAGCCGAGCGAGGCGATCAGACACGAGAGTCCGCAGAGAACTGGTGATCGGATCTTCTTGGCAATGTTTGATGTCGTAGATCCATCGCGGCAGGGACGGCCATAGATTTTTATAGCAGATAATGTCGAGAGACTAGAAAAATCCGTCAGATGAAGCATTTCTAGCAGTATTTGCAACACCATGTGAGGCCAACACGGGACTCAGACTACACGACATATACTCAGAGACACATATGACATCGTTGCTTATTCTTATTCTTACGATTGCTCCATGGCTATCTCCTACAGCATGATTCCAACTGGTATCCTCCAAAAAACAAGGAAGACGTAAATACAAGCTAGCCTTCCATCGACTAAAGCACCCAGGCCAACATTACTAGGCCGGCGACCATGAAAGTCCATGTCCCACCAGCAGAGCCGGGGACGGTGGTAGTCGCAGCAGCGCCCTTCTGGGGAATTGTTCCGTAAAGAATGGCCAGGCCACTTGCGTTCACTTGAGGGTCGATGCTCACAAGACACTGGCCGAATTCGGATCCTGTGCTGTTGACTGCGCAGTACTGGGTGCAATTGTTGTATGTGTAGACCGGAGATCCTTTGCAGCAAGACGTGATGTTCGTCAGCGCGACTGGGTAGTTGAAAGCACAGTAATTGGTCCCTGGGGCGAGCTTTGTGAAATTTGCGGGATCGACCACCATGTCGGTAGTATTACAGACCGCGGGAGTCATTGTGGAGGCCATGGTTGAGAGACTATTATTGATATCTGTTCTCTTTTCAATTGTAAAGGACGGATTGCGCAGGACGTACAAAGAACATTCTTACAGGCAGGGCGCGCTGGGACTATGTAGCACAGAGACTGGTCTCGCTGAAGAGATGCCTGAAAGTTTGTAAAATTGCCTTACAGTCGAGGACCAACTTTGTTGGACTTCGTGGCGCATAGCGCGGATCAAATTTACCGACCAAACGGATAGAGTCCATCTAGGATCGCGATACAGCAAGGGCGATCTGGCGAAGCGAGCGGGATCATTGTTATGCATCACCTTGTGCTTCGATACACAATCAAACGTCCTGTAGGCTTCACAGGAGGAGAAAGAGAAGGAGCACTACGCATTTGCAATGATTTGATGAGCGGAATAATGGACCTTAGTTGCCGGTCGCCTTAAAACGAGGGCCCGAAGTGTCCGAAACCCGAAACCCTATCAACCCTAAGCAGACCCTAAGCTGCTGGATGACATGGCTTATGTCAACTCGTTATTCAGCAGCGATCCGGTATCCGACGGCCGTAACCACGTTCGCTCTGAATATTGGATGATCATAGCCGATTGCCTCGTCCCGAGACCGACTGCGTATATATCAAACTGTGCAACAGCGTCAACTCGCCACTGAGATTGCATCAACTCTAACCCTTCTCTCTCCTCTCTACATACATACCGTCAATGCGGGGACTCCCGGATGTCGGCCACAGCGGACCAGGACACTAATGGCGATTCCGACAGCATTTTCCTCAAATCTATGCAGCCGGTGGGCCAACTGCAAAGAGAAACAATCAGACAAAACGATCGGGACTTGGACTATGGGGCCGGTAATCTGGCTGGGGGCCAAGCACGGGCCTGGGAGGCTCAGCTAGACTCAATACCTATCTCTTCATCGGATCCGTTCATCCAAGCTCAAACCAGCTTCAAGCGCAAGAGATCTGTTGCAGATACTGGTAAAACCCAACAGCCTCCGCACATGCGAAGTTTCCCCAGCGGGGAAGGGAGCGACGAGACCAACGATGATGATGACGACGAGCTATATGAGATGTCGCCACCAGCCATGGATACCGACGTGCCCGGCGAGGTCGCGCGTCCTGCACAACATGCAGCTTTGGAACCTAATGGATCCATTGCACCGCGGGAGAACGGAAAAGCAGCATCTGTGGCCTCTCCATCAGCTCGAACGGCCGAGTCTCTTCTCGAGCGAACGATAGTGGAGGCCATGGGAGCTCCGATGGCTCTACCGGCAAACAAGGTGTTTCCGGTCCAAGTGGGTTCGAAGCTCTTCAGACTTTCCGGCGCATCGATATCGTCAGATGCGCCATCGTATTTCACTCAGTTCTTCCAAGCGCAATTGAAGCGTGGTGTGGACCCAGCTGAGATCAAGACCTTGTACCTTGATCGCGACCCGGAGACATTCCGAGATATCTCGCTACATCTCCAAGGTTACCATGTCGAGCCTCGAGACAGCACGCATTTCGTCAAACTATTTGCTGATGCGCAATTCTTCAGTCTTCCGCGGCTCATTCAGCGCTTGTACAAATCAGACATCTTGGTCAATATTGGCGATGAGGAATTCCGTGTATCAAGGGATATGTTCGACAACCCCGGCGACAGTCCAAACTACTTCTCACTTGGCTTCTCCGTCTTTTTCAGCACTCCTGATAACGTCTTTCCAGGACTAAGTCGGGGAGGACTGCTGCGTCCGCCTTCGTTACATCCACCACATATACAGACCAGGTCATCCGCCATCTTCCGGGATATCTTGCACGTCTTGCGAGGATACGAATTACATATAAAAGATGACGAGCACCGTCAAGCTCTGCTACGAGATGCTCGCTACTACCACTTGAGAGGCCTCGAGCAAAAATTGGTACCCCACCACAAGGTCTACAATGCTAGTCGAAAACAAGAGGAGATGATTATGCGCCTCAGTGATCTGAAATCCGCGGGTATTTCTCTCATAGTCACCGCCAAGTCACAGGGGTCTTCAGAGGACGGAAACAGGATGTCGGACTCGTATCCGCCATTGCTAGCTCAAGTTGAAGGCAATATAGCCTACGCAAGGCCATTCGTGGACGCCGACCCTCTCAATCTCGTCTTCGAGCTCGGTGCTACCGATATGACACTGTCATGCTCCTTTTCGGGATCATCCAACATAATCACCTTGTCACCGTCCGCTCGCGTACGGATCATGAGTCTCTACAAGATTCTTCGTAGCAAGATGATAGACTTGACTGGCCAAGATACGGTGGACACGCCGCAGGCTCCACCTGAAGCAGTCATTGAGCGCGATGCGCACGTCGTAGTGGATGGAAGGACGATCGACTGGAGCAACGTCGAGCCTGGCGAGAATGACCTTTCGAAGCTCTGGATGGCTAGTTTGGTAGAGCCGCCCGAGGATGCAGAGATAGAAGCGCGTCCTCAAGAGTGCTGGGTCGTTAATAAGAGCCAGTGGAGACTACGGGTCTCGTTTGCGAAGGAGACAGGACCTGAGATGCGGGTTGTGTGGTATGCGGTCAAGATCGATGCTGTCACCAGTGAGGCGCATTGGAACGCACAGCGAGGGTTTCTATAAAGGAAGCTGCGGTCTCATCTGAGAAGTGGTCACGAGCTGACGAGAGTATACCGTCATGAAGTCATGGTGTATGTGTATGATGTGTGCCTTCGATATTTGGATTTACAAAAATAGAATACTTCTTCTTCAGCCTATCTATAACATTAACCCTTACTTGTGAGTCTGTAGATACTACGCGCAAGTGCGTCGTAGCGGCATACAATTTATATGGGGAGAAGCGACTTGGAGCCACAAAGAGCATCTGTTCATCACGACTGTGCGTTGAAATGCATATGGGCTTTCATGAAGCCCGGCTTCGAATGCCGAGTACGAAAGTACTTACAGACTGCGGTCGCACAAACCACACACAGTGAATGTCGGCCCGCATGAACCTGTCCATCGCATGACACAATGGCATGTGTCCAGCATTCGGCGTCATCGCGGCACAATCCTTGATAGCAACACGATGTTCTCTTCGATACCTCTGCCCATCACCGATCACCACATCTACCGCTAGCCGGCATCACTTGCATATTTCGGAATGTGTCCAAATGACCTCATCCACACTCGAGCGGCACAATTCGTATCGGACAGCCGCCATGCCGTACACACAACGATTTTGGGTGTCCAAGAAAGAGACCCCTCTCTGCTGGCTGGGGCAGAGGATCGCGCAGCAAAGCAATAGTCCCACTTTTCATGACGCATGCGGCTCTTTCTTCCTCCTCTTCTCCTTGCGAAGGGGCCCCGATGATCCCGCGTCGGTCTGGGTCCTTTTCTTGCTCCGTCTGCGTCTTCTCAACGGTCGGAAAAGGATAAAGTGGATAAGAAAGAGTGGAGATAGGATGATGCTAGGAGACTCGGGTTGACCTGCCTGTAATAGAGGTGAGCGCATCACGAAAGAGGCTCCGATGCGTCGCATTTGTTGCGACGAGTATATGTCATGCCTGCTGTACGAACAACGGCGCGCTCGTAGGTGTTGATCGGCAGTCACCATACGAGAAAATCTACATGGAGTGAGCGAGAGGGTGATGCGGGAATAGCCTGTCAAGCAGACACGGCGACCCAGCATCTCCTGAATCGCAGAAAGTCGAGACCCTCTCCTTACAAAATGCAGGTGGTATGGAATGGAGGGTCGGGCTTGCTTTTTGAGGGCTGCCTCGTCGTCCGGGCAAAGATGCCAGGCACCCGTGAATAGCTCACCCTTTAGCGCTACACCACCCACCACGCGCAGGAAGGACTGGCCTGTAGGAGAGTGATACATCGACGCCACTGGCGGGTCTGCATAGTCGCTGAACTTCACCCGGCCCCGTGGGAAGCGCTCGGGAAATCCTACTAAGCATGCATGTCTCACTCTCAAGGGCAAGACAGGCAAGGGAACGTGGCGGAACTAACAGGGATCGCGCGAAGAGGCAGAACCAGCGTGGGTAGGATTTGGGGATCTGCAATAGTGGCATTGAGGGCAGCGCGGCAAGTGCTGACGGAGCAGCCGGGGCAGATCGCACTTTTGCACACTGGAAAGAGAGCAAGGCTAGCGTCTAATGTTGGTCGAATACGAGGGCACTACTGCACGCGCAGAGGCGTGCGCCGCACACGCGCTAAATATCGCATCATATCGCGCCTGCAAGGCTGACATTCCTGTCTGCCCCGCGCGTTTGTTCACCATCACGTTACCGACTGGCGTTCGATACTCGGTGGGCGTCGAAGGAAAGATGAAACGCTCGAGAATAATGGAAAGGAACTGCAGTTGACAGGAGGCCGCGAGGGGAGAAAGAAGCGAAGGGTGGGCACGAGGAGGGGCGCACCTCAGCCATGACAGAACCGTGGGTCTCGCGCCGGTGTTGCCTACTCAGCGACAGCGAGCCGGGCGAGTAGTGTGGCCGACCATGCTCGTTCCTGTTGGGCAGCAGCAGCAGCAGCGGTGCTCTTCCTCGCTTTGCTTTTCGTCCACTGTGGGTCTCCCGTCTCCTGGCTTCCGCCGCGCACCTATGGCTTGCTGCTGTTCGCTGATCAGGTACCCGGACACGCTTACCACCGAAAGTTTGTCCGGATCCCCCGAAAATGTTTCTGTCTGAAATCCCGGGCTCATTTTCCAGAAACTCCACCACCTGTGAGGCTTTCGGAGGTTCAGAAGAAGATTTGTGGAGATGGCGGTTGTCTCGGACGTGCGGTGCCGAAAAGCGTGGGAAATTGCAAACTGCGACGCGTGAACCACGGCCGCTGGCATGCGACGTGGGTTCGGCGGGCGGGCGCAACCTGCTCCCCGCAAAAAACCTGTGTGTGCGCGGTCTCGGTGGACGGATTCTCGCGCGCGCGATAACAGCACAAAGAAAACTCGGAGGCGCAGCAGCAACAGCAGTAGCATCCGGAAATGGCGTGCAAAAGCCACACCCTTGGCGCATGGCCCAGCCGCAGGGATCGCTGAAGGCAAAAGATAATAATGGCAGGGCCCTATTTTCTGCGGCTGTGTGAGTGGATCTATTGCATAGGAGCAAGGAGGAGTTGAGCAGGATGACCTCGCCGCCAAGAGGGGACCCGGTGTGCCGCATGAAGGGAGGCAGCGGGTAGCAGGCAAAGACGAAATCGAGAACGAGGAAGAAGAGACCCATCGTGGAGGTGCCCCTATGATTACCAGCGTGGATAGTCGTCATCAGCTTCACCATCAAGCAACACCAGCTTCGACCGTGATAGCCGGGGAAGCGTGGCCCGGAAGGTCAATCGGCGCGCCTGTAATCATCCATTGCACGGACTGTTGATGACCAGACCACGAGCAGATCAACCTTCGGCGGTGTGCGGCTCATAGCCGATACGAGCGAGCGAACGTGATCGGAATCGCAGGACCGGCCCATCGTCATGCCACCGTTGCGCGACGCTCGCCCACCAACGTGGGAACCACGCACGTTTTTACGTTTTTCCGATGAAGAGGCTTAAGTCTGTCTGGGTTGGATGCCGCCGCTGCCGTTCCCGTTTGCCCATCCGTTTCCCTCGACCTCGACCTCGACGACGTCGTGCGCTGACCGAATTGATCTCGTACCGCGAGCGCGGACATCCGCCTACGTCCGCATCCTATCAACACCTGCCGCATTTGTTTTCGTAATATCGCTATTTTCAGCGCCATCCGTCTTATACTTTGATTTACGAGGCCTCACTGATTGTCGGCCGCTTGGCAGCTCGCAGAAAACGTGCGCGGCCACGTCGCGAGCTGCCGGGGATCGACCAGCTTCGCACGCCGTAGCGAGATTGCGCGCGGTGCCTGACGACCAAGCCTGTCAAGAGCGAGGCGCAGTGGGCAGACCACGGTTGGCTGGAGGCGACAGGGCAATCAAACCTTATCCAGAGATGGATGGCAGGCCTTCCCAGCAATCGCCCAGCATTTCCCAGCCTTGACCGGCGCAGGGCGTGCCAGTGTGGGCCGTCTTTCGGTTGTCGACCAGCGCTGCAGCAGCTTAGCGCCGCGTTAGTGCCAGAGGCCGGCTCGGATGGCAGTCATGGCCAATCTCCACCGCACGCGCTGCCAGGCTGGCAACCTCACCTCACCTCACCTCACCATTCGCCTCAACTGACGCTCTCGCATCCGCCTCCCAACACGAAGCGGCCACTACCACCTCACGCATCCATCCCTGCCGGCTGCACGGTGCCCCGATCGTCCATCCTGCCGCTCGCTATTCGCCGCCTGCCTCCGCTCCCAGTCTTGGGAGCCATGGCCACCACCAGCTGCGCCCGCCATGCGCCAAACCCCCCACCCGGACCCATGTTGGCACCCAACCTCGCTCGCCATCCGCTGTCCCGCTGTCTCTCTGCTCGTGCCTGATCCTGGTCGCGACCAGCTGCCGTCCGGAGCCCGGCCAGCATTTGTCGTAACCTTCCGCATGGTCATCCTGCCATCCGAGATTGGTCATGTCCGCCTTGTTGGTCGTGATCGCCGTATCGCTCGCTCTCTTCCCACTCCCATCCCCCAATATAACCCTCCTCCCCCTCGGTTTGTTGCATCCTCTTCTTTCTCCTCCATCCGAATTCAGGTCACTTGTCTTTTCACTGTTCAGACTCGCTCGCTACGGTCTGTTCAATACATTCGTTCTTGAGTCTCCTGATCTTCTTCGGCCCAACCAACCTTCAACTACTTAATAATGAAGAGCTTCATCCCTCTCGTCGCCCTGGCCGGTGTGGCCCTCGCCGCACCCCAGCAGTACGGTAGCGGCAGCTACGACAACGGCGGTGATTATAGCAGCGGTGGCGACGACTACGACAACGGTGGTGATGACTATGACAACGGCGGCGACTATGGCAATGGCGAGGGTGGCTACGGCGACTACCCCGGCGGCGACTACGGCTACGGTCCTGGCGGCGCCCCCAGCGGTGGCCCGTCGTCGTACTCGGCACCCTCGTATGCCCCGTACCCGACCTACTCGCAGCCCAGCTACGAGACCACCACCACCACTACCAAGTCCAAGCACCCCAAGACCACCACCACCGAGTCTCTGCCCGTCTACAGCTCCGGACCCGTCTACAGCAGCACCTCCCTGCCCGTCTATAGCTCTGGCCCTGTCTACAGCAGCACCACTGAGAAGAAGACCACCACCACCACCACCGAGTCTGCCTCAGCTGTCCCGACCACTTCCCTCCCGGTCTACAGCTCTGGCCCTGTTTACAGCAGCACTTCCCTGCCCGTGTACAGCTCCGGCCCCGTGTACAGCAGCAGCTCTCTCCCAGTGTACAGCTCTGGCCCAGTTTACAGCTCCACCGTGAGCGTCAACGCTACCACGTCTGCTTCTCCCTCGGTCGCCCCGACCACCTCGCTCCCTGTCTACAGCAGCGGTCCTGTCTACAGCAGCACCTCCCTGCCTGTCTACAGCAGCAGCCCCGTTTATAGCAGCAGCTCTCTGCCTGTCTACAGCAGCGGCCCGGTCTACAGCTCCACCGTGAGCGTCAATGCCACCACCTCTGCTTCCCCCTCGGTTGCGCCGACCACTTCCCTCCCGGTGTACAGCAGCGGCCCCGTCTACAGCAGCAGCTCCATCCCTGTCTACAGCAGCGGACCTGTCTACAGCAACACCACCAGCAAGACCACCACCGTGTCTGCTTCTGCTGTCCCGACCACTTCGCTCCCCGTCTACAGCTCTGGCCCCGTCTACAGCAGCACTTCCCTGCCTGTGTACAGCTCTGGTCCTGTGTACAGCTCCAGTGCTAGCGTTGCCACCACCACCGTCTCGGTCTCCGCTTCCGCTTCCCAGACCACTTCCCTCCCGGTCTACAGCTCCGGCCCTGTCTACAGCAGCACTGCCAGCGCTAGCGGCTTCCCGTCATCGTACTCGTACTCCCCGTCGAGCTCGTCCGGCGCTGCCAGCAACTCGCCTAGCTCTCCGGCCGGTGGCTACCCGACCACCTCTGCTGCCCCGACCACCACATCCGGCCCGATCACCACCTACAGCATGACCACCAAGACCATCACCTCCACCGACACCATCACCATCACCAGCTGCGCTGCGACCGTGACCAACTGCCCGGCCCACTCGACTGTCACCTCGACCACCGTCTACACCACGACCACCGTCGAGACCTGCCCGGTGACCATCGTTCCCTCGACCACTGGCGGTGCTTCCGTTGTTCCCAGCTCCCCTGCTGGCGGCTACCCCACCACCGTCCCGAGCGGCCCGACCACCACTGCTCCTGCTTCGTACAGCTTGACCACCCTGACCATCACGAGCACTGACACCATTGTCATCACCTCGTGCGCCGCCACTGTGACCAACTGCCCGGCTCACTCGACCGTCACCTCCACCACTGTCTACACCACCACCTCGGTCTCGACTTGCCCGGTCACCCCGGTCCCGGTCCCGGCCACCTCTGCCCCTTCGCAGCCCACCTCAGGTGTGCCCGTCCCGGCTCCTGTCCCCTCGAGCTCTGCTCCGGCTGGCGGCCCGTCGAGCTACCCTGCTCCTGTGCCCAAGCCTAGCTCCGCTCCCGTCCCGGCCCCTGCTCCGGGTACCTCGTCGGCTCCTGCCCAAGGCTCGTCCTCGGCTGTTGTGCCGCAGCCGTACCCCAGCACTGTCGTGCCGGTCCCCAAGCCTAGCAACGGCACCACCCCCGTCACCACTGGCCCTGGCAGCTACAGCAGCCCGGCTGCGTCGCCGACCAGGAGCATCCCTCCTGCCAACAACGACGCCTCTGGCTTGACCAAGTCGTCGCTGGCCGTCGCTGCTGGTGCTCTTGCTCTCTTTGCCCTCTTCTAAGCGAGAGGCTGAGCTGTACAACAGACAGTTGGACAACCATTCCTTTGTATCTGAATCTTTCATATCATAATATTCTTCACGACGACGACACTCCACCCACGTTTGCATCATTTATACGGGGTGATGAAGGAATTCTTCTTTTTTTCTCCCCACTGGAGAGGATGAACCAAAATGCGTTCTAAGGAAAGGGAAACAGACTGAGAAAGTCGGGGGTTGCGGAGATTTATACAGTGGGCTCTGATATACCCTGAGTACATAGTCACGCGTTTCTTTTTTTTTCCCTCCCTCTCATCCAGGGACTGCCACTGAGCAGTAGTAATTTACAATGTCCAATACAACAGAGCTTTTTCTCACTACCTTTTGGTGTCTCTCGTGTCGTTGTCTGTGTCTTGGTTGCGAGCGAGTGAGCGAGGAGTGCTAGTGATCGGAGTCGAGGTGCTCAAACGCCATGTCCTGCTCTTGTCCCCAATCTCCGGCTTGCCCACAAGTCCAATCAGCCCTTTGTGCCGCGTCAAAAGGTCACAAGACGCTCTCTCGGCTGCACGGCTGCACGGTTGCACCAGCTAGCGCAGGCACAAACAGAGTCGGCGGTGAGGCTGAGCGCAAGGCAGACTGGGAAGAGCGGGCAAAAGTCTGGATAGGCTTCGAGGTGATTCGGCTCAATTGACTTTGTTCTAGCGTAGAAAAGCTGCGATGCAGTACGCTGGCGCACGTGACGGGGACCAACATTGGTCGCTTGGAGAGAAGGCACGGATGCTGTGCATCCAGGCAGCATGATAGACCAGTCCTCCACTCGCTACCCAGTCGGTGGTAGGAAAACAAGGCAGAAGATGGTATATAGTCCGCCTCATTGCCATGAATGATCAAGTATCACACCTATCGCAACAGCAACACTCAGTCCTCACAACCATCCCCCTCAAAACCGACCACCGATAATGGCGTCCCCAAACTTCACCGACTGCCAGTCCTCCTTCACCGTCATCGTGCCCCCCTCGCAGGTCCCGTCGAACATCAGCGCCTGGTGCGGCTTCAGCTACCCGCTCTACCTGTCCAACGTCAGCGCTGCGTGCTGTCCCACGGGCCTACAAGTCGTGGATAATTGCACGCAGTACTGCGCCGTGCCGAACGTCAACGACATGGGTTTCATGAACTGTCTCGAAGGCGTCATGCCCGGGGTGGATTTTGTGGTTGGGTGCGCGAATCGGAGTAGTTACTCTAACTCTGGGGGGAGGGTGGGTGGAGGTAGCAGGGGAGGGGTGTGGGCGGTGCTTGTCACGGGAATGGTGGTGTTTGGGTTGTTGGTCTAATTTGGTGGTTGGTTGGTTGGTTGAAAGTGTATCTAGACCGTTGGTGCGCAAATGTTCCGCTGTCATAAAAGCTCGGATGGCGGCGTTTCTGGAAGTGGAAGGCGGGAAGGCGGACATGAACCGTTCCATGGCCCTGGTCTCTAACCTTAGCGTTCTATTGCACTCGCAATCGCCATATGATTGATGACTCGGACTCCGACGTCTCTTTTTTTTCTTTCATGTTGGTCTACTCGTGCGCAATTGCGTCGCTTAGCCGAAGCGAAACGCGACGCTGATGCTGCTGCCTTGATTTATGCTCTCGCAGAGCATAACATACTTTGAGTCTTCGCCGCCGATTCCAGCATTCCGACTTGGACAGAATCCTCGATATGCTGACGCCTACTGCGTGATTTTCGAGATCGGTCATGGTGTTGATCGTCTTCCGATCAAGCATCATCACCTCCGACTGGCAAGGCACGTCTCGCTCTTTCGCTGTATATCCATGGTGTGGTTTCTTTTATTGCTCGATTTGTCTACACACTCCATCGAGAGTCCACCGTCCGCTCGTTGTTCAACCTCACGCTGAGTACCGCGGATGAGTCAACATTGAGACCTGGCATGATGCTCCGAAGTTACGAATTACGAATTAGAGGCGAAGACCTGGACAACATTCCACATAACAGTGGCGGCGAACACGACCAATTGTTCGATAAGAAGACTGATTCATTTCATGAACGCCAGGATGTGATGAGCTATATGATAAGCTATGGGTATCTGATATCATCCTCCATGCGATGCGACCAAACTTTTACCCGACCTCAGAAGAGGTATGCTGTGCTCATAACTCCATAAACCGATAACCACCTCGCGCATCTACCAACCCGATGCTGTCTCTGAATCCCGCCAAGGTAAAAGAATCGTGGTAAAACTTACAGTTCTTGTGTTATTGTCCGCGGCATGTCGGGCTGCCGTAACAAGAAATTGCCTGTAATGTCAGTGATGGTCGTGGGCCTGCTGGATTAGTAGAAAGACAACGTCAAACATTCGAGGCCTCGAAGACACAGCCGATGCCGTCCTATCGGTGCCGAGTTTTGCTAAAGACGTTACTGTTGCCGCCACTTCTTATTGATGCTCAAGAAGTACGGTTGCGCTTCGTGTCGCTGTCATCCTCACCTGCAGCGTCGTCCAAGCTGCGCTTAGTTGTCGGACGAGACGCAATATTGTACGCGACCTCGGGGATCTGTTCAGTACCCTTTGTTGCTTCTCCGTCGTCGAGTTCGTCTTCGTAGTCTATTTCATCTCGTTCTTCCACGACTTGCTTGGACGCTGGAGATGCAATCGCGCCACTCGCGATGCGTGAAGCACCTTTCTCCTTCGGAGATGCACTATTATCGCCACTCTGTATGTCCGAATGCGCGTCATCCTTGGAATTCTGCGACAACTTCTCGTTCGGGCTGACTGCACCTGAGTCTGACTCCTCGCCTGCATCCGAATTTAGAGCATTATCAGGAGCCCCGACCGCGTCGTCGACCGCGACTTCATCATCATCGTCATAGTTGATCTCATCCTCGTCATCGTCTTGGTCGTCAACTGTGCCAGCGAGGTCGAATAGCTGGTCAGCTTGGCTGGCATCGTCCTGAAAATAGGCATCTTGCTCATCCCTGCTGACGCTGTGGGAATTGTCGTTCTCTGTATTCTGAGCAAAATGCTCATGATCAGTAAGAAAGTCCTGTGATGGTGCAGTGTCTTCCTCTTCTTCTCCAGTATACAAGTCGGTACCATCATCGAAGTTCGCGGCACTAAAATCTCGGCCAGGCTGCTCTGTGTCGATTGCACCCGTTGCCCTTTCTCCAGTCTCTTCCAGATCCACGAGCTCATGGTAATTTGAGCCGTCATGCTCCTGATACTCATAATCGTTCTCAAAACCATTCTGCGGGCCGTTGCGGTTAGGCATAATTTGTGAAATGCCTTTCCCTGCTGCAGCAGAATTCGCGAGCAGTATTAAGCGATTCGAGAATCGCGTCTTGGAGGCTAAAGTCACCGTCATCGCATGTGGATGTTCAGTCCCATCGTTACGATGCAATCGTACGAACAAGTCGAGAAGCTCGGAAAAGCTGGCCGAAAAAGCTGCGGTCGAATCCTGAAAATCGTCAGCTAACGTCCCTGCTACCCATGTGCGATGACTTCGACTGACCTCGCTTATGACTAGGCCCAGATCCTCGAAGCTCAATTCCAGTTCAAAGTCGTCTGTAATGGTCTGGCCAAGTACCGTGCGGCAGGCCTGGAGCAAATCTCCGATGCTCCCATTGACTAGGTTCTCGTTCTCCAGGAAATACTCCTCTCCATCGGCTGGCTCGCTTGAAGGAAATAAAGCATACTGTCCACCATCGTACTTGACTACAGTGGGATGCAGCCCGGTTCGAGTTTGATGTTCCTCCGAGTGCTCGCTCTGAGCCGAGGTGGCTACATCTGTACCGTCTTCCACATGGATAGCCTCTTCCGCCGTTAGGTCGATCGGATCCTTGGGGATCGTGCCATTGGGGTCATTTGAATTCCCATGATGCTCGTACACGGTCGGCGTCGGATCTAAGTTTTCAGATTCGTGCTGCAAATCCCCATTCTTAGACGTCAGCGATGGGTTCGCAAACGAAGATTCTTCAATCTTTGCTGCGACATCGGATTCTTTGGCCTCCCCCGCGTAGCCCTCCAGATGATCCTGCTGAGATGTTTTGGTGGGGTCTTCCACGACTCTCGTGTCTTCAATAGCAGACGCCACGTGCTGGTTGGCCGAGCTTTGTTTCAAGCCGGTCAAACCGGTCTCCAACTCAGCCGCTTCTTGCGATCCGCTCCAGTCCTGATGGACCAAGTCACCGGTCGAGACATGAGCGGTCGACTGAGCCGCAACGTCGCTCAAGTGGTGATCAACGAAGGCATAATGAGCTACGTCATCGTCTTCAGAGAGGTCTAGCAACTCCTCGTCGGGATGATTCTGTGGCATATCGTCAACCATGAGGCCGTCCTGTGGTTCATTAATAGGCTCCTGTGCAATATCGTCTATCATGTAGTCGTTGTTGTCGGTCGCTGAGCGCAGCTCAATATCCTCTTGTTCATACGCGACGGGTGTATCGTCTTGCATCTCTTCTTCGTGTTGGAAATGAGACTGGTCTGCATGCGGCTCATACTCAAAGTCAAAATCTATGTCGGCTTGTCCAGCCTCTGACGAAATCTCCATGTCGTCCTGGGGGAGCAAGTTCACGTTGAGAACCTGAGCCATCTTGTGCGCCGTGTTAATTTGGTGTTAGATCAGAAGAGATCATCTACAGCTCGAAGAGCAGAGATTTATAAAGACGACGAGTTCACGAGGTGTACATCAGTGAATTGTAGCGCTTGTCACCGGAGAGGCTGTGAGGTGGATGTGAGTCGCAAGGTGGTTGGAGATACAATAGAGCTGCGAAGGGAGAAGCCGAGGATCAGCCGGCGGAGCTTAGCCCGTTCGCCGCCGTAGGCTGTCACCAGGAGAAGCCAGGTGTATAACAGATTAGTTGTGCATCGCGACAATACAGCAATTCTTTCCATCCAATTGTCTCAATCGCAAGGCTCCATCAGAGTGCTTGCTTCCTCAAGATGGTGATTTCCGGCAGCTCAGATATATGGAAACTCTTAACTGATCTTGCGACAGGTCGTCCTTGCAGCATCAATATGTACTCGTGGTGGGAAGGCAGTCCTCTCACGCCAATTTCGAGAGATGCAGAGGTCTCGAATCGAAGGACTCCTTGCCTCATTCCCGAAACTTGCAGACTCTGCATCACAGCACACTACCGTTGAGCAAGACAATGTTCGCTTCGTTTATCAACCTCTAGACGAGCTATATATGGTCCTGATCACCAATCGCCAATCAAACATCCTGCAGGACATTGACTCACTCCACCTATTCGCCCAGGTTGTCAGCAGCATCTGTAAAAGCTTGGACGAGAGAGAGATCTTGAGAAATGCGTTTGAACTCCTCAGCGCATTCGATGAACTCGTCACTTTGGGGTATCGGGAAAACCTCACCCTCAGCCAGATCAAGACGTTCCTAGACATGGAAAGTCACGAAGAAAGGATTCAGGAAATCATTGCTAGGGTACGTTGGCAGCATTCATCCGTGAGAAGCCTCCACTTATAGTCGAACGCAGAACAAGGAGCTCGAGGCCAGCGAAGAGCGAAAGAGGAAGGCAAAGCAGCTGGAGATGCAGCGGAAAGAAATGGCCCGTGGCGCAAGATCAGGCATGCCCCGCGCGCCAACCTATAACACATACACAGCTCCACCCACGCAGCCGTCCATGCCAGACACCTACGATTCGTACACGGCAGAGAAAAACAAGTCCTTCTCAAAGTATGTTGTGTTATACTTTTCCTTCAAGGATGGTCTTCTAATTCTGATGCAGACCACTGGCAAGCAGGGGCAAGGGCATGCAATTGGGGAAGAAGTCGAAGACGACCAACATGTTCGAGCAGGTCCGAGGCGAACTGGGGCCGGAGGCCGAAGTTGCCGCTCCTCTGATACCTTCTACACCGGCGGCACCGGCGGCAGCTGCAGTCTCCCATACCACCCCGAGTGGATCAGACGGAGTTCACATCACAGTAGCGGAGAGCATATCGGCAAAATTGAGCAGAGAAGGCGCTTTGGAAAGCTTCGAAGTCAAGGGCGACCTTCAACTCCGAATCAGCGACGCAAGCTTGACTCAGGTCAAGATCAATCTGGCCGTAGGAGACAGCAGGGGTGCACAACTCAACTCACATCCCCGTGTGGACAAGAATGTTTTCAAGAGTGACAAGGTCATTCAGCTGCAGGACACCTCCAAAGGCTTCCCGGTGAACAACTCAATTGGTGTGGTCCGCTGGAGACTTGCCGCCAAGCCTGGCGACATCTCGGATCCTCCAATCACGTTCACTGCATGGGTCAACGAGGGTTCTCCTGGAAACTACAACGTTACCTTGGAATACGAACTGACCGGAAATGATACTCTCAAGAATGTTGTCGTGAGCATTCCCTTCCAGACCAGTGAACCATCAATCTCGAGTTATGATGCGGTCTACGAAGTGTCTGGAGACAGTATCGACTGGTCGATTGGCGAGGTGTCTGAATCGAATTCGAGTGGCAGCTTCGAATTTGAAGCTCAGGCTGAATCTGATTCAGAGTTTTTCCCGATGAGTGTGACATTCACCAAGACACGGCCTTTCGTAGACATTGACGTAAGTAACGCAGCGCCCTCTTTGATCTTGCGTCTCAAGGACTAACCACGAAATTTTGCAGGTATCGGCTGTGACATTGATCAACATGGATCAAGAAGTGCCTTTCACACAGGATATCAAATCTGTTGGAGAAGCATACCAGATCGTCTAGAAATAGTCAAACCGAGAGTTTGCCCTATAATATATAGATAAAAGAAATCGTCAGACGTGTCATGAGATGTGTGATGCGACCTTCAATCATCGTAGACTTTGAATGTGATGGGAGACCAGCTGGTGTGCTTGCAACGCCCACTTCCCAAATCCGGAGTTCGATGCACACCATCGAGTTGCCCGAACCGCTAGAGTCTTTTGCAGATGCTCGATCCACAACCAGAAGGACAAAACCCTCGATTTCGACTGTAAAGACATGGAAACAAGGAAAGCGCTGTGCTCGGTATACAATGCCCGAAAAATTACCCGATCAAGCTCTTTTGCTGGTCGGTGAGCAACGCGTTGTGTCACCTATACAAGCCCACACGTTCAAACACGAGGCGCGAACAGATCTTGTTGCTTTCGTGACAGAGGCTGACGATGTCTATGTCTATCGACTAGGTGGCCAATTGTTGCACCGAGTTGAAGTACATGACTTGTCTGGGAAAGCCACATGTCTAGAATGGGCCCGCGGAGGTGCGCATGCTCGTACTGGGACTGATAATCAAAGCTGATTGATAGTAGGAGAAATCCTTCTTATTGGAACAGACAGTGGGATCGTGGATATTCTCATTCTAAACAATGGCCGCATCAACAGCGGCAAGACGCCCAAGGATGATCACGCCGTCGCAGTGACTGGTATAGGCTGCCACATCTTACAGCCTAGGCCGCACTCACAACACGGTGCTCCGACCCGCGATGCTACATTGATGGAGCAGCAGCCGATTACACAATGGCTAAAACAACCTGGTGGTTCGCCTGGCTCATTTCTGTATCAAGGCGGTGCCGAAGAGATCATTTCATTGCCGCGTTCGTTGGCGACAATCGACCTCAATGACGCTTTACCAAAATTGAGCGTCATACCCGGCCCTTCCAAAGCCGGGCCAGGAATGCCTGCGCCGGTACTTAGAACTGCGCAAAAGGACCTCCACTCGCTTTTAAACAGCAAGACGTCACAGAATGCGGATGCTTTCGAAATCACATTCACGTGCCTGTCTGACGAAAGCGTGGAGATTGCCATCGGAGACTTGTTTCAACACACATTTCGCAAAAAGGGAGGCAAGCAAGGTCGTTTTATCTCTCAGCATGCCAGCCCAGCATCGGGGTTCCATGCCGTCATCGTGAAAGACGCCCATGAGGCCGAACAAGAGCAAGCGGCCATCAGCGGCCTCTCCATCAGTCTCTACCAAGATCCTTTCAGCAATTCAGAAAGTGTCCACACTGGTACGGTTCTGGGTAGTGCTACACAATTGCAACGACTTAGTTTATATATCGGCCAATGTATAGACACAGCTTGTTTGGACTGGAACACCCTGACCGCGCTGCCTGGACGGTTTATCGCGAACATCAACGACACATTAGAGGAGAATTCCGAGTGCGCGCTTCAAGGCCAGTTCACTCAATTACTTCTCACCGGACACTGCTCCGAAACTGTAGGAGAATGGCTGAAAGAAGAATTGCAGGAAAGAGTGAGCAACCTCACCCATGGCTTCATAAAGTTGCTGACACAGATAGGGTTATAAACGATGGGATCTTGCCATGACAACCTTCTATCATTCAATCACGCAATTGTTGGAGATAAATCTGCTCCCTGCGCTGGAAAAGTCTGCGCTGTATGCAAGCACACTCAGAGGCCTTGCATCTTACTACGAAGGGAGTCAAAAATTCGATGTACAGCCCAAGTACATGACGAAAATCCTACAGGTTCTGGAGAGTCTCTACATGCTGGCGCATGAGGCTCTACAGATACTGGCCACGGAACAGACAGGATTCCTGGCTTTTTCGAAATGGCTCAAGATTCGGGTCGATGTTGCTGCTAGTGAGCCTGGCTCTGCTACTTTCACCGAGCTGGTAGAAAGCGAAGCAACCAGTACCGATGCACCGCTAGTGTTGTCGTATTTGACAAACACCTTCATCTCAAGCAAAATGGCGCCTATCATTGGTCGCAAGATGTCGCCGGCGGAGATGGACGCGAAAACATCGGACTCAAAGTCCTCGAAGGATGACACAGTAGTTGCAATCAAAGCACTAAGGCAATCCGCCAGCGACTGGAAGGATGCTCTCCATCTGCCACTGCAGATGCGGCGCCTTGACCAAGCCGTCAATACTTGCCTGATGCAGATGAAGCGATGGCAAAGCACAACTTGGCCGAGCCCAAGCGAAGTGAACATGGCATTTGACAGACCGCAGTTGGTGCAAGATGTGCAAGTCTATGACCGGGTCTCAGGAGCAGGCAGAGGAATGACGATTGCGGTCTTGGGCATCGATGCTGAGCAGCCAACACAATTGAACGTTCACCATCTGCCCCTGCGATACCATACAAAGACGGCCGCGATGGCGACGGAAGCCCCCCATAAAACCGCGTTCAGACTACCGGACAACGGCATCATTTCAAGTGCGGTCCTCCTCAGGGACGGTAGTATGGTTCTGCTCCGGCGCTGCAAAAGCAAGCAGAAGCTCTTCCATATTTCCAAAAGCCAGGCCTTCGGGGAGAATTCGACACTCAGCATGTCGGAGCAGGACCTCGAGAAATACACAGCACATGACTTTACCGCAGACGATACTTTTATCCCGGCCCATCTGTATGTCAGCGAAGGCCAGCGGCGTACCAACATTGCAGTCCTGGACGAGAGCAGAAGAATGTGGAGGGTGTTGCGACTGTCTGGTCATGTGGTTGAGCCAGAGGAGATGGGCAGTGCCGAGTCTGCCGCGCAAGCGCCAGGCAGATCGACGCTGGACGTGCTCGGCGATGACGACTCCATGGAGTTGGAATAGGATGATGGTCTATATAGAAGGCAGAGCATCTCATGTAATGGCCAAAAGAACGAAGAGCACGTGAGCGTGGCGCAGACCGTGTTCAAGATTCAGACCATATGAAACAGGATAGGCGGTTGAGCGGGAGATGGATCACTATCGTGTGGGAGAGTTGCAGAACCGCAGCACCGATCGCCGCACGCAAACTACTATTACAGACATTGGCTGCCCAGTCTGGATCATCGCTTATGATGCCCGTCGAAGCACAGTCGGTGAGGCTAGGCTGGGCAATCAATCAGGGGTGGTACGAGCAGGCGATGATGGGCGATGTGACGGTGGCTGAGTCGAGCGGAAGCGCGGGTGTGGAGGCGCCCGGATGGTTGATGGTCGTCGCAGTGAATGGAATTTGTGTGGCGGGCAGCCTGAGACGTCTTACCGGCCCAAAAAAAGATCACCACCCTCGAGCACAAGCAAGCAGGTATACGACAGCCTGTCTCCGTTTTCCTTCGTCCACGTGTTGCGGCGGGCCTCAATATCCTCAGGATTGCTTCATATTCCTTTGCACTCTACATCAATCATAATTACGCTTGTGCGACACACTTCCCTGCGCAGTTGCACACATAATCACCACCAGCTCTCTCCACACACCTCTCTTCCCCCACACGCACGCACGCACAGCCCCGTTTCACGTTCGCGGCTATCTAAGCACACCACTTGCGCGACCGCCGGACCTCTCTTACCTCGCGACCCCGAACAGACGACAACAAGAGCCAGGACAAGGCCGAAAGCTGGCCGCGCGCGGCGGAGCTCATATCGCACTCATGCCTTCGATGAAGCGCTTCAAAGCGAGCATCCTCAACCGGACGAAGAGTACGTGGTTCCGTTCCCCCCACTGCCCGCATTATCAGCTGATCTGACTTCGGCAAATAGGTTCTGGCTCAGGCGGCGGCAGCGGCGCGAGCGATGCAGTGACGGATGACACGCCCGAGGGCAGGGCGGAGCAGGCTGTGGTATGGACACACAAAGAGCTTGAATATATGTTACCGAGGACTGACAGATGATAGCGCCGGTTCTGCGAGTCCGGAGGCACAGGCAACAGTCAGGGCGAGGAGGTGTTGCATCTGCCCGTCATTGTTGAAGCGGCAGAGTCTAGCCCAGGCGCTGCGTCTGCGGCCGCACACCTGATTCGAAAGTTCATGTCCAAGGACAACGCCAATCGGCCGAATGTGCAGTATAATGCTATCATGCTGCTGAGGATTCTGGCGGAGAACCCTGGGCCGGCGTTCACGAGATACATTAATGGTAAATTCGTCGATACAACGGCGTATCTGCTGCGGACAGGCACGGACCCCAGCGTCCAGCAGATACTGCGAGAGACATTGGATGCTCTGGATATGGAGAGGCACAACGATGCAGGGCTCAAGAAGTTGCTGGAGATGTGGAGGATGAACAGGGGCTTCAACACACAGTTCATGGTCCCATCACAGTATCGACCTGGCGGGCACTCCGGAAGCATATCACACAGCGGTCCCCAAAGGATGACGCTACCAACACCCGTGGAACTTGCATCGCGAATTGAAGAATCTAAAAACTCGGCCAAGATTCTCATTCAGCTAGTGCAGTCAACACCGCCAGACGAAGTCCTCGACAACGACCTGGTCAAGGAATTTGCGGAACGATGCCAGAATGCGCAGAGGAGCTTGCAAGGCTACATCGGATGCGACAACCCTGCCCCAGACCCAGATACCCTTCAGACTCTCATAGAGACCTCGGAGCAGTTGAGCTTGAGTCTCAGCAAGCATCAACGCGCCAAACTCGGCGCCAGGAGAACGCTCGGCTTGGCCGCTGGAAGCGCCACTGGTTCTCCTGCCCCCGAATCACAGAGTCGCTTCGGTGGACCTCCGCCCATTCCAGCAAAGACTGGTGCCTCTCCCGGCCCCGACTTTCAGAATCGATTCGGCGCAACACCTATCCCCGGCAATACGACTGCGTCGCCGACTCCGCCGCTCATCAGCCTAGCAGATCCCTCGCCACAGACAAGCCGAGGTCCATCAATCAGTGCGCCATCGCAAGTCAGCGCGCCGTCGCAATTCAGTATGCCGCCGCAAATGAGTGCGTCACCGCGTGTGGACGTGCCAGAAGAGAAGGAAGTGGTTGTGCACCCAGCACATGATCCTTTCTCGGACAATGCGGAGCGGTCAACATGGCAGAGCGACTCGCAGCCGCAGCCGCGTCGAAGTGTATACAACAATACTGCGGTCGAGTTGCCAACTGTAATGTCTGGAGCAAATGGACCAGCGCCTGGCCCCGCTCCTCAGCCAGTATACCGGTACTGATCGTGCAGTCTCTTATGTTGAGCGGAGATGCGGTCAATGGAAGGGACTAGGCCGATGAATCCAGCCTGATGGTCCAACATCCATGTTTGTAGCGATCTGCGAGTCGAATACCATATCCCCATGCGCTGTGCTGTCACACAGCACCAGCCTAGACGTCGCTTTCCTTTCCTTTCCGTCGAGTGCTACCAAGATCGGACGTAGAACGCTACCGCTTCGATAGTGCCCCGTCTCCATCATCCCTTACAGTCTGCACCTTGCGATACTCCCGCTCCAGCTCAGCCTGCATGTCGAAATCCGCCTGCCGTTCACGCTTGATGCGCTGCTGCTCCATATCCCTAATCACGCCCGCATGCATCGCCTATTGTTTGTGTCAGCAAAATGCCTTTTACTTAACTCACCGTGTAGACATAATTGCAAGTGAATTGTGGTAGAAAAGTAAACAAAACATACCGCTTTATCCGCATTCTGCGCATAGTGCACAAATACGATAATCCCCAGCGCGCCGAGGGACGTTCCCAGCAGCGTGGCTTTTGCAGCGCGCGACATTTTCTCCCAACAACTCTTTCTTGTAAATAATAAATATCAGAAAGATTTATGTACGCCACCTCGAAAGCTGAGGTTTTGTTTCCCAGCCTGACGTCGGACCGCATGGCGCAAGCTGCGGAGCGCGAGTCATGATGCTTGGCGCTGGGCGGGCGGGTTGGCGCTGTCCGACCTCACTTCGTCATTGGAGATAGCTATACGCTGTTGTTGGTACAGATTGTGGATTTTTTGCGATCAGAGATTGGCAACATGGTGAGTTCGCTTCAAGAGGAATTGGAAGAGGGATTTGTTGACAAGGACAGTCTGCTTCAAACTCAGCGGGGATTCAGACGCTGCTTGACGTGAGTCCTCTCCCATGCCGGTGGTGGTGATAGGATGGCGATATGGGATGGAGCAGAGTTGCTCGAAGAAGACTGATGAGACTGGGAGACGGAATGACAGTGCATTGGATGACAGCTCACATACCCCAGGCCGAGCGTGAGGCGCAGAAGATTGTCCAACAAGGTACGGTCCCCATCCCTTCCGCTATCAAGGGTTGATACTGACCATGCCCAAGCACGAGAATGTGAGCCGGACGAGCCCTGTAGCTACAGACGCAGCCAGTCTGACATCCAACCCAGACAGGACGAAGAAAGTCAAAGATGCCCGCTCAGAAGCCCAGAAGGAGATAGAAGAGTACCGCAAGCAGAAGGAAGAGGAATTCAAGAAGTTTGAGAAGGAGGTACGTCCGATACCACTCATCACATCGCAGTCTCCGCTCTGGATGGCTATATGGCCATTTACCGGGCCGAAGGGCGTGACAGCACATGATGCTAATGTCTTCTACAGCACAGCTCGGGCAACAAAAAGGCAGAGGAAGATGCAGAGAAGGACACGGACTCGAAACTCAAGGACATCAAGAAGATTGGCGACAAGTCGGGCTCGGATGTGATAGATCAGTTACTGCGCGCTGTGTCGGATGTCAGGCCACAGGTCCCGGATCGGGTGGAGCAGCCCGTTGCATAGGTGGGAGTTACAGATAGCACAAATCAATTGACGATCATACCACAAAGCAGCAAAATCGTCATTCAGAAGAATCATGGTCCTCAAGGCTTAAAACACTCGTTCATTGCATGTCACACTACTTCGTCGTCATCATCAGAGTCCCAGTCGCTGGAATCCACGCTGGTGTCGAATTCGATACCATCAATCGCCTCCGAGTCGCTACCATCCACGCTACTACTGTTGGATTGATCGCTATCATCTTCCACTGAAATTTTTGTTGGTGATGGGCAAGACTTTTCTCTCTTTAATGTCTCGATTATGACCGAATCGGCTTTCCTGAAGAACGCCTCCAAGTCGTTGTTGAAGGTTACAACCTCGTCATTTGTCGGCTGATATGGACAATCTGACATTTGATAAGGGTTGATGATTACCTGCGGACATCTCAGTACAAATTGCGGAACGAAGTCGGGAATGTGCTTAAAGAACTCGGAATAGTTTTCGGACGATCCAACGTAGTTGTGCCATCGACAACCATTACCACTCTTGTGTTTCGTGATCATGCGATGGATGCTTATGAATTCTTCTAGCGAGTCACAATAGAAGGATGTGAAGTAAGCTTCCAGATGGCGCGCTGGAATGTATTCGTGCCAAAGGTCCATCTCGTAGTACTGGCTTTCCTGTTTGGCTCTCCCGATCGCCCGGAAAAGATCACAAACCACGACAGGGTTCCTGTCATACACGCTGGTTGCGAAGGGTAACCAGATCTTGGAATCCGCATTGGTGGACACGTACAACACGAATGCGGTAAAATTCATGAACACTTGCAGACCGTTGCGTGCTCTGAAGTGGATAAGCTTGGTAGGAATTTCTGCACCGTACCGAACGAGGCATTCCATGAGTGGTATACATCTTAAGGCATACGGCAAGATCGCATTGTCTTTGTGAATGTATTTGGCGGCATCTTCACAATAGAGCATACACCAATCCAGTGGAGAGAAGCCGTGCTCGTACCATGAAGAGTTTGCGCGTTTCATAAGTGGCTTGAAAAGCTGGGAGGTAATGCGGCAATTGGCATCGGCGCCTATGCGTAGAAGTGTTTCGACCACATCCACATGACTGCGAGAGCAATTGCCCTGGAAGCTCCTGTATTTCAGGCCCCATTTTCCGAATGCCTTCATCTCCGAGATCAAAAGGCTGGTTGCGTCTAGAGACGGAGAAAAAGAAGAATCCGGGAGCATAATAGCGAGTCCAGATTCCAGAAGCAAGTCATCAAGTTTGCACGGAAATCTTGTCCGCTGATCAACACGAGTTGCCATGAGCTCATGACAGATATAGCGAGAATTTCGCACAACAGGTTGTGGTAAAGCATCCCAGCAATAATTGAGGATGACAGTACTTATCTTATTTGCAAAGACAGTCCCTTCTTGTGTCACATCAACGTTGTCGGTGCTTTCTCGAACACAATGATCTAGGACACTCTTGAGTGCGTCATAAACCTTGCGTATGTTCTCTTTCCGACACAATTTCGTGTATCTTTGACTTCGCCGCAAGTACCGCATCAGCGCCAGATCGCCATTATCGATCAAGTGAAAACATATGAGAGGATCGTCTATCAGATATATCAACCGAATTGTGACGAAGATGATGTTGCTTAAAAGCTCTTCTTCCGAGTAATTGATAACGAAGTTCAGAGGATGGCGTGCTCCATCAATGGAACCATCGACTATGCAGTCTCGAGCTCCTCGATGAATAAATTCTATGCGGTGAGTCATTGATGTGCTTTGAGGACCTCCTTCTTTGGTGGAAACGCAATACGGTCGCACTTCTAAAAGTCCTCCACAGAGAAAATGCAACTTCTCAATAAAGTCATCGCTAGCAATGGACACGTCCTGTGTGATAGACACGGCGCCGTTGGAGTCTTTTTCTCGTTCCAGCAGGACCGCCTCAGCCACAAGCAGAGGTCGAGACACGCTCAAACGAAAGGTGAATATTTCCGCAGCTTTCTGCCTGTAGACAGTCTCGATTGACTGTAACATATGTCTGAACATTTCGTCTACTTCATTAGGAAGCGCATCCATTCTCTCATAGAGCGTTGAAAGTGGATCACGATGCCGTATGCCCCTGGCAATCGATTTCATGATGACTTTAGCCCAGAGGAAAATTCCATTGGCTCTGTCGACGAGAGATTTGCTCAATTGATTCCAATCATCCTCGCCGACAATTGGCCCTGACGGGGATATTGGTTTGAGCGCTGCCTGAGCACGTGCCTCGGAGATATTGTGTGAGAAAAATTTAGACAGGTCTTCCCTTGTGAGGTCCTGAAGTCGCAAAGAGGGACATCCTTCGAAATGGTTCTTCAAATCCACTTCGGGCCTACTGCTGACTACAATTTTTATGTGGCTTAAGCGGCTGAACGATGTGATGATTGCGAGAAGTTGTTCATGAAGATCAATGCATTCGTCAAGTCCGTCAATCCACATCACATAAATGCAGCGATCGGAGTGTGTCAGTAATTCAAGAACCTTTTCAAGCATCATTTTCGTTGTCCAGGCATGGAGTGATTCTGTACCCGAGGCAAAAGTCTTCTCTAGACCCAAGTTTTCCTCAAGCAATTGATAGAGCAAGGCTCTGAGCATACCTCCAATTGTTTTCTGATTGTCGTTCCCTGGCGAGAAGAAGAAGTGAGATAACATAATGACTGACTTCTGCGATCCATACTCATCAAGGAGCAGTCTCTTGATCGCAGTGTGATAAAGTAGCCAGCGCATGAGAGTGCTCTTTCCGGAGCCCGCCTTGCCGCTAATCCAGTAGGGCCTGTTTTCGTCACCTATACGGTGATCGAATCTCAGTCGCAGCCAGTCCGGAAAAGAATCCCAAGGCTGATTAGGCTTCCGCTCGAAGATCCATTCAAATGTTCCTTGGTATGCTTCTGATATCTGCTCTTCTCTCTGTTTGATCTCAGGAAAGAAGAGCGACTTCAATATTTCGTCACGAAGACGCTGCAACTCAGCTCCACGTTCCTTTGCAATCTTTTCCGCGCGATCCTGTTTAATGGCCTCCAGACACGATGCAAGATCTCTGACAATAGCGTCGAGCTGCTCTGCGTGTGTGTCCGCTACTAAACCAAAACAAGCAAATTGTTGGCTGGACCATGGCGTTAGTATATTTTACATATACTCACACGAGCAGCCACTCACTTTAGGTGAACAAGTAGTTTCGTCTGAAAGAACGACTGTTGAGTCTTAATGACCTCAAACTGTTTGTCCAGCTCACTGATCCGCATCTTGTATCTGGCCGTAGCAACGATAGCGTCCCAGCGTCGAGACTTGGCCTTTCCCTGGCCGGAATCGATATAGACATCGAGCTGTGCCTTCAAGTCTCTCGAAGATTGAGCACACTTGGTGGCGAAATCATACAACTCCTTCTGCTCAGCTCGAATTTGTTGGCCATCTTCTCTCAGATTCGCATGAACAGACAAGATATTCCGGTCTAGACCGTCAATACAGGACCGTAGAGTCTCAAGCTGATCGCTCCCACCGCGGAAGCCTTGGTAAACTTTATACAGCGTCTTGCACGTCTTCAGCAGTTCCGTGACGTTGCAGGCCAGCGAAACCGCGGATAGAGGATCCATTGCGACGACGAGGAGACGTCCGGCGGCTGCATCTGCAGAGCGGCGACTGCAGGAATGAGAGGTGGAGACTCCATTATTCCTGCAAGGTCGGCAAAGAGCAGATGCGCCGTCGAGGCGGTGTGCGGCTCAAACTAAACTTTTGGCAGACGCAGTAGCGTGATCATTATCGTTCGTTGCCTTCTGCCGCAAGAGGGCGAGTAAGGCCAGCATAAGGCATTGTACAGGACAGAAATCGTCCTGAAGATAGTCGCGAACGCAGGTGAATTTGTCGTGCGCAGACGATTGCATACGAATGCATGCGACCGCAAATGGCTGCAGAAGGCCGCTTGTTGGATGATGTCCAACAGCACCGACGAACGGTTCCCCACCTTTTTGCAAGGTCATTTCTGAAGCACACCATCTGTGCAACTTTCACGTCAAGTGAGAATGCGGACGTGTGAATGTAATCGAAGACTGCGCTGGATGAATGGGCGGCAGCACAAATTTCAATGTAGTATCATACATTCGATTTGCAGTCATAAATCATGCTAGTCATTGATCCCAAAGCCCACACCTTTGCCCCGACTCCATCGAACAGCGTTCAACGCCCTTCCTACAGCTTCAAGGTCACCGAGCAGGGTGATATGACCGCGCTCGCTACTGATCATTCCACCACGAGCCACTTCATACCCATCCGGAAGCATGGCCGCTTTGGCGAGAACGACTCCATCACCCGAAGCAAACGCAAGCTGATCATACGCGTCACTCCTTTTGATTGCCTCCCTGTCCTTCACCTTGGCTCCGTAGACGGTAGGTGTGGACTTTCCGTATATCACGGCTGTTGGCGGGTATCGATTGCTACGTCCGTGCTCAGATCTGAAAGAAAGTTCTTCCTTGAATTTCTTCGTCCGTGCCAGGGTGTTAGTAAGGTAAGCCAGTGCCTGATCTCGAGGAATTGTGACTGTGGTCGCGATCGATGACGACGGCGCATGGTCCATATCAGAAGGCTCGAGGGCGGCATTCTGGCTTATTCCACTGTGCTGGGAATTTGAAGAGTTCGACGATTCGGGTGACTTGGTCAGAGATATACTTGATCTGACACCCGGAAGAGCAGAGGTGAGCGAGGACATCAGACCGTCCAACATGCTAGGTTGTGGTGGTTCTGAGGGTGGTAATGGCCTTGCTACGCACGGCGATAAACGATAATCGACCCAGGTCTGGGGGTCAAAGAAGTCAACAGGGAATTCTTCTCCCGTCTCTCTATTGAAGAAGCACTTGCCGTCCAGGGGCAGCAGTGCGAAACTAGTCCTTATCGTAAAGTTGACCTGTGCGGTCAGGACTCGGCTACTCAGAAGAACATCGTCGCCGTTGCGAAGTGGTCCGAGAATGTTGCAGCAAGTGGTAGGGGTGCCTGCGTACACAACACCTGCGAAGAGATCCGGTCTCTTGTTAATGGCACTGCGCGTTATGAGCCCTCCCAAAGAATGTGCAATAACCGTGGCTCCTCTGGCTTCTCTGGGACTATCACTTTGGTTGGAAGGTAGCTTTTCTAGGAATTCAATAAGGCGCTGAGAAAGGAATTCAGGATCAAGTCTCCAGTCATAGCCGTAGTCATGGATGCGAAGTTTGCCGCTCTTTGCGTTATCACAAGCGCGAAGTCTCCGAAAAAGCCGTCTCGATATATCGACGGGTCCAATATGCGAGAGCATACCAGAAGGGATGATCTTGGACTCCATTTTTTCGTCGTCGCCTGGTATATTCAATCCAACCTCCATGTCTACTTTGCGGATGTTCAGGCCTACTTTGACCGGGACCCATAATTGGCGATGGGGAGGCTCGGCAGAGCGCAAGATCGAGCCTCGATATCCACCCAGGACTACGAGATCGCCTGTCATCTCGGCGCAAGCCTTGGTGAAATGCGGATGTGAAGTCGCAGACTTTGCGCTAGGCCCAGCCGCCTTTGGATCGCCAACCGCCCGGAGATGACGTGCCGTTTGATTGGGGGTTGGAGTCGATGAGCCTGAAGCAGATCCTCCTTCTCGATCAAGCCAATTGGCCAAATACTTTCTCGACCCGTTGGACATGTTTGTCAAGGAGAAGTCTGGGCGGAAAGAGTCAAGATTCAGGCTGGAAAAGGAAGGGAAGGAGGGAATTCTGATGTTGGAGTCTTGGAGACTATCTCTGATAGCCTTTGCCCGACTATTGACCTGTTCTTTGACGTCTTCAAAGCGGCTGTCGTCACCTAACGTCGACACTCGTGACAATGCACTCCTCATTTGCAGCGAGTCATCGGAGGCAGATCGTCGTAGGAATGAAGTGCGAGTGTTGAGAGGGGGTGGGCGCGAAGAAGACTGCTCTATTGATGGTCTGCTGACCCTAGAATCTGACACTGGAATATTGGGGGTTGCAGCCCTCCTTACCTGGACAGCGGACTGCTCACCGACACTGCCCGCATGAGATCGTGCAACACTACTGGTCGAGGGAACAATGAAGTCCTTGGGGGCGCGTTGGGGAGAAGCAGATGCAGACGGATTTGACGAGGTTCTCCAGGAGGAGAAGGGCGTAGAAAAAGTCAATGATTTCGGCAGACTGGACAAATTGGACATAAATGTCTTCTGCCATCCTTCGGTAGAGGCCCGCCGCCTGCCTAAAGCGATCGTTTTCAGAGCAGACCTGTGGTCATCGACTTTCTGAAAAAGCCTCGGTGTAGCCCTCCACGGTGAAGGTAGTCGATATTCCGTCGCGCTTGTTCTTAACGTTTGTGGACTTCTCCCTCTTCCAAGCTCCTCACTGGTATGCTTGTCGAACGTGCTGCCGGCATGCACATCGTCGCGGAGCTCTGTCGGTGTCTCGACCGCCTCGTCAAGCGACGGGAAGACACCTGGGTTGAAGAAGCCGCCTCCAGCCTCGATAGCAGCGGATTTCTCGTTGGCGGGGGTTTTTGCCGAAGTGAAGCGTTTCTGCTCCGGACCCAGACTGACGCCGACGATGGAGCGAGCATCGTTCTCTTCAATGTCTTGGGGCTGCTGCGGAGTGGATTCATCATCGGAAGAGGTGCCATTATCGGACTGGTAAATGGAATTGAGGCCGAGTTCGGCCAGAGCTCTGGGGCGTCGTTCCTGGAGGGAGGGCTGGACGGCCATTGAGGGGTCACGACAGAGTGGCAGAGGAACGGTGAGAGCGTTTATAGAGCCGTGTGGACATTTTCACGGCAATGGTCGCGGCGGCGTGAGACAAACAAGACGACGAGGGAAGTTGACATGTGCGCAGAAGTAGATAATCCGGTTGTTCCGCAGCATGTAAGCATTCAGCCTTGGTTGCTGACGAGCACCACGGATGCCGGGTCCAACTCTAACAACACGCGGGAGGCGGGAGGCGGAAGGCAGCTGATGGGATGGTGGGGCGCCTGTCGTCGTCGTCGTTTTGTGTTCCTGCATATGACAATTTGCTCGTGTGCTTCGCTACGTGATCAATCGAATTGGGCCACGGATAAATAAATCACAGCAGCGGGCGGGATGGGTCGACGGCGAGAAGAGAAGAGAATAAGCAGACTGGCTGCTACGCCGACATAAGGATCGTGTCGTTGGTTGTGAAGAGAAGGGCATCGTGGTCGGACCAGGCTTCTAGGCAATGGAAATGGCAATCCCGCTCGAGCGGGCTTTTCGTTTCCTGGGTTGGTCCCCACTCCATCCGCTTCACCACCTTGAACCTCCTACACTTCACATCTACCTTCCACCGATAACACCTTGATCTTCACAATGATCTTCGGCCACATCACTCGATTGCTATCTCCTCGCCCTCGTCTAGAGGCGGACTCACAAGTAAAATTCATTCTGGCCCCATCTCCAGCTCGCACAAGCCACAGTCGCGACAATTGGCCGTTAGGTCTCGAGGCTATTGCCTGAGCGGTACATTCCCGACAGCGTCACTTCTGACGCTATGCTCTGTGTCTACCAGCAACATTCTAAACGCACTTAATTCTCTGGCGCTTATGCGTCGGCCAGTGTCAAAGCACCATTTATTGGAGTCAATGCTGAAGACTATTTTGCGCGCCGCCGTCTGCACCGGAAGCAGCCTGTCCGACAACGGTTCGGGCCATGTCAACTGTCAACTGTCGTCAACGTCTTCTCGTGTGCTCCGTCATCGCCATGTTGCTACGTAAGAGTCCAGATTAAAGCGCACGTTGTTAAACGTTGTACTAGGGATTTTTGCCTCCGCCATGTCCCTCATTCCAACGTCGTTGCCGTGGCCGCGGTAGGTCTTTGCCGCTGTTCCAGCCTATAATTCCTCATGTTCCTTCTCTCTCGTCAGTGTCCGTGACAGCGGGCCAATTTACTACGCCAGACTTCAAGGACACGATGATTCGATCGACGTCGTTGTGGACCTTGTTGTGGTGTGTTCTCTGGGTGGTCCAGAGTCACGCTGCCCTTCCCCGGAAAGTTGTATGCTCATCGAAGGACGTCTCCATCGTTCAATTCCAAAAGGACGTCGACCGACCTGCAGCATTCTGCACGTACTGGCTAGCAGTCTCGGTCTTGAAGACAGATAACCCTCTGGGCAACCTCAATGCGGCAGACATCACTGCGGTGTGCCAATGCATTTCGGGCAACCCAGCCCTGATTACCAAGAAAGTGACTTCGACCACCTCAGCTGTTGCAACAGTGGCTACGAGGCCCTGCTCGCCACAAGACCAGAATGTCCTCGCCGTGGAGCATGCATTCCTACACCCGATTCTTTTCTGCAACTACTATATCGGCGGGTATGTGGGGAAAGTGAACAGAACGCAGACTGTCGCTTACATGTGTGCAGCGCGCAGAAACGTGTCAAAAGCCCTGTGGTTGGACTGAATCCTTCAAAACTATCCAGCGTCTGCTCTTGTGCCTCCGCAACACCTTCCTTAATTGTTAGCAAGACCTCCGCATCTGCGTCCAGCACTCACGCCGTTGCCACGATAAAGGCTAGTCCAACTACTACACCGATTGCAAAGGCAGGAACCTCCAAGGCTACATTCACTTCGAAGGCATCGGTGTCGGCAGCCCCACCCGTACCCAAGCCTGCTTCGACAACGCATTTCGTTTCAAGCCATACGCCCACATCGTCAAAGCGCAGCACCTCAAAGGGATCGCTCATCACTGGATCATTGCCGGCAAAGGCTACATCGAAGACCGCATCGGCAGCACGTGTGCCCGCTTCCACCAATGTTGCGGGAAAACCAGCAGTCCCCTCAACAGTGAACAAATCTTCCACCAGTAATTTCAGCCCTTCGAAGAATAACACGCTGGCGTTCTTGGATGCGTCATCATCTTCATTCTCCGCGACCTCTGATGCGACTTTCAAATATCCGGCCGTCATCCTCGATTACTCGTCATTGATCGCGTCCGTCGTCTGCTCCGCTAAAAATACGACTCTGACGGTCAAATTCACCAACCAGGCAGCAGAAACTCAAGCATTCAAGTACTGGAAGAGCCAGCCATCCTTGTTGTTAGTTACTTCTGTCGCCTCCTGTTCCTCTTCCGGTGCAGACTACTACTTTTTGGCGACCTCGTTATCGCAGTCCTCCACAACGATCACCATCAAAGGGTCGTCGAAAGCATTCGCTGACGTGGTGTCATCCTATGGTGTCAAATTCTCCGCTGGTTCTTCTGGCAGCGCTTCAAATGCTGTCAAAGGGAAGGGAAAGAGCACTGCTGGTGCAATTGCCCAGATACAACATTCCATCAACAGTCTCGGAACCTCGAATATTGTCTCCTCTCCCTGGGGGCAGCAGAGCCAGCTTTTCAACTATGTGCCAAGTGCCGATTCCATCTTCCAGAATCTCGACTTCTACGAAAGTCTTACTTTGTACGCTGTCTCTGAGGCTCTTCTGGATAACACCATAGTCACTCCTGAAGTGACCATGTACTGTATCGATTGCAGTATCGGTGGATCTCTGTCCTACTCCGGGTCGTATACATCCTCTTCGTCGTCAGCGTCGTTGTTGATGTCGTTAACGGGAAGCTTGGATCTCGACTTCAAGGTCGGCATCAATGCATTTGCACCCTTGACCACGACCGTGAACATTCCGGTCGGCCAATTTGTTCTACCCAGCGTTCAGATGGGCAACCTTTTGAACGTTCAACCGATAATCCAAATATCGCTCGTCGGCGCGCTCACTATCAACGGTCCTGGGCAGATTATCCTCGGTAGCCAAACATCGTGGTCGAATGTCGACATCACTCTCGATACGAATACTTTGCAAGCAAGTATCTCGGGAGGTAGTCCCGTCGCCAATTACCCATTTAGCGTGGACGGCCCCGCAGATGGTGCTTTTAGCATGACAGCGCAGGCTTCCGTTGTGCTCCAGTATACAGGAAGCGGCGGCGCACTCTCTCAGATTTCCTTCCAGGATACTCGCACGATCAGCGCCCAGTCTTCGAGTGATCCTCAGGATTGCTACGGCATCTTGTGGAGTTCCTATTACACTGCAACTGATATCGCACTCTCTGGTCTAAGCTCTACCGGCCTGCTGTCCAGCAATGGTAACGTCAACCAGATCTGTGTTGATGACTTATTTGGTAACCCGACTACGATTACCACAGACATGACTGCCACCGAAACGGACTGGCCCGACTGGGAAACTGCTACCGGCACCGCAACGGATGCGACCGCAACAGACTTCACCACTGGGACTTACACTGCAGACGATGACTTCACCTTCACTGGCGATATGGGCTTTACCACTAATTTTCCACCGTCCGCATCCCCGCAGCCTCCACCTCGTGTCACTTCTCCCGCAGCACCACCCGTCATGACCTCTACCACATCACCAGCCGCGTTCATCCGCTCGACCTCGACCGTAGCATCGCCAACCACATCTAGTCAAGCCGCATCGTCTCGCTCGCCACCACCTGCAGGCTGCGTGCCAAATCTCTACACGTTTGTCACAAGCGACAACCAGCTCTGGCAACTCAACAGCACCTTAGGCTGGTCCGGTTCACTGCCCACCGTCGAAGGTGGCAGCATAGATGACTGTATCACTCAATGTGATACGTACGGCAGCACCTGCGCCGGGCTGACGTGGATCGAGTACGGCATGCAGGAGCAGTACTGCTTCCTCGCGACACAGTCGGACCTCTCCAATCCGCTATTATTGTCGGGCTATGTCGGCGTCAGTGCAAGTCGATTGTCAGGAACGAGTTGCATGTCTACCCAAGCGCCGCTGTGCCCAGGTGATGATGGTGGGTACTATCGCTCGTCGAACGGGTATCCTTATGGCGTGGACTGCTCGTTCCAGTACACTGGCACTGTGCTCGCGTACGTCGATGGCGTCACGTCGTTGCAGCAGTGTATGGAGGCCTGTGATCCCGTGACCGACTGCACCAGTGTGTCTTTTGCGTACGGAGGAAGTCTCGGCTCGCCTACTTGCACCATCTTCAACTCCACCTCTGGAGCAGTGGCATCAGCTCAATTGGGATACAGCGTCGACTCCGGGTATGCGATCAAGGCTTGAACCTGTCATTATTGTATATAGTCTATATAAGAAGGGATAGGCAACTTGTACATTTTCCTATGTAGAAACACCTAATCGCCAAATCCGTCCCACTCGTCTGCATCTGCTTCTCCCTCTTTCTCCTCCATATGAACCGAGTCGCGCACGAACGCAACGATAAAGAATCCCATCGTCCCTTCGCCCGTCCCCTTCGCCGCACGGATACACGCCTCAGCCAGAACACGAGCCTTCTCCTCGTCTCCAACGGCAGAACGACACTCCTCCAGATCCCCTCTCCGATCCCACTTCCGCAGCCCAGAAACCTGTTCCTCCCGTCTCAGCACTCTCCATCCCCCCTCCCGCGCAACGTCAGATTCCAATACCCGAGCAGCGACGCGCTCGTTCTCCGCTCCGTGGATGGAGCACGTGCTGTAACTCACTCGCGTTGCGGAGGGGAAGCGCATTGCGTGCTGGACCATTTTGCTCTGGAAGGAGGACAGGGCACGCAGACGGGCGGCGAGCTTTTCTTTATCGTCGTCGGATGTGGACAGATCGGGCTGTTCTTGTTCTTGTTCTTGTTCTTCTTCTATCGCCGGAGGAGGACAGGGAGTGGGTTTAGATGCGGGGCGTTTTCGCTTCTTGGGATTCAGGGTGGGAGTGGAGGATGATGGGGATGGGAGGACGACGGGGCGGGAGGCGCTCTTAGCGTCTCGGCCGACGATACCTGAGCCGCTGCAGCTCGGGTCGAGGAGGATGGAGGTCACATCTGCGTGTTTGGTAGCCGTCGGGTCGAGAACGAGAAAGTCTTGCTCTGCGAGGATGGTGACGAGGTCGTCGGCGCCGGCGCGGTGTACCATGTTCTTGAGTGTCTGAGCGCGGTCTTTGGCTCGTTCGCAGGCTATGATACGGGCTTTCGTGGGTAATTGTTTGGAAATTATGGCTGCAAGATGGGTTGTCTTGTTGCCGGGTGCTGCACAGCCATCGATTATAGTGCCCGGACCAGACTGTGGGTCGAGCAGATATGCGGGAAAGCACGAGGCCTTGTCCTGTAGGATAATGTGTCCGTCACGGTAGGATTGGGATTTTGTCAAATCAACGGAAGGGTGCACCGCCACAAGGTCCGGGATATTCTCGTCAAGATAGATGCCGAGTTTTCCATGGTTTTGTAGCGCCGTCAGTGATGACAGCTTCTTGTAGTCTTCGAAAGTGCTTCCAAGACAATCTTCAAGAGTTGTCTTGACAGCATTGATGCGTATCCAGCGAGGGTGAAATGTCTTACTGGCATCATCGGAAGCATCGTATCCATTGATGTTGTCTGAGCCCAATTGAGCTCGAAGCTGATCGATAGAGGCAACACCTTTCTTAATCCTTGTCCGTGTGAGCTCGGAGGTCAATCTTGCCTTGTGCTTTGAGATCACATCGACAAGATGATGATTTCTCGAAGCACTCAGGCCTTTCTTAGAGAGCAGCAGATCATGAGAGAGTACTAGACTTAGAGCAGGCGTGAGCTATGACAGGCAGTCAGAAAAGATCCTCCAGAAAGACAAACTTCTGACGTGACACAGATCGAGAGACTGAGATGCAAGAAAGAATCGCAACATACCTTCCGCTCAACTTTCAGTATTCCGCTATTCTCAACGACGTCGCTCAGAATCTCGGACCATTTCGCGGCCTCGCTGACGAGAGCGAACACAGCGCCCGGCGAAGATTTGAGTGTCTTATCGTTGTAGACACGCTGTTTGAGCGATTTTGAGCCATCAGCTATATCTTCCAAGACTTTGGCAGCCTCATAGTACAGCGACATGGGGCTGTTCGCTTTCGGGGATGTAAAAAGAGTGCAGAATGAGAAAATGAAAATTTGTCGAGAATAAGGTTTCACCACCTCATATTGTGCAATCGTCTGCCGCAGATCGGCTTATACGCTGTGACAAGGCTTTCGTCTAGTCCTTGTTATACTCAAATTGTAAGAAAGGTCCTGAGTCCAAGGACTTTTCCAATTGAAGAATGGTCAGTTGTGGGCTGAAGTGAAAAAGATGCGCGGGCAAGTTGAGCCGGACGCTTTGCGGCTCCGCTAGCGACATCGTCGTCAGAGTCGCCACCACCTCATCCATCACTACTCACGACACCTCTCTGTCCTTTATCTTATTACTCCCAAACATAATACAGAGAACTGTCGGTGGCGATGGAGCTTGGATTCGAAGAAAAGTAAATCGTCAATGTTAGGACCTGCATCGACTACCAGCATCATTTGACGACAACCAGCCGCGATGCGCGGCACACGATCAGCCCGGAAACGAGCCTTGGACGACGGTCCGGGCGGCGAGTCACTAGAGGCTACTTCAGACCGGGAGGAGAAACGGCAGAAGAGCAGCCACACTGCGTTTCGTGCAGGTCTAGCACAATTCCAATACTCAGACGACACCACCACCAACACGTCTCCTAGCCCAGACAAAGCAAATCTACCAGTGAAGAAGCCGAAGCCATCACCATCGCCATCCCCGTCCAAGTCCCGTCGCCAGCAGAAACAGACCGGCTATGCTCCGCCCTCGACCTACGCCCACCTCCCGCTCCTGACCGACGTGATAGTCCCTGGTCTGATCGCCGTCTTCATCGGGACGAACCCGGGTATCGCGACTGCTACACAAGGCCATGCATACGCTCACCCATCGAATCTCTTCTGGAAGCTGCTATACAGCAGCGGTTGTACGGCTGTGCGGCATCCGCCCTCTGACGACGTCAATTTACCACGACTGTATGCCCTGGGGAACACGAATATCGTCGCGCGGCCGACGCGGGATGCTGGGCAATTGAGCAAGACTGAAACGGCGGCTGGAACGCCGATTCTCGAAGCCAAGATTGCAAAGTTCCAGCCGGAAGCAGTGTGTGTCGTCGGCAAAGGTATCTGGGAAGCTATAGTGCGCTGGCGGAAAGGGCGTAATCCCACTCGAGAGGAGTTTCATTATGGCTGGCAAGCTGAGACGGAGAACATGGGGCGATCTAAGGACTGGCCGGGTGCAAAGGTGTTTGTCGCGACTAGCACGTCTGGATTGAGCGCTGGTCTGCGGCCGCCGGAGAAGGAGGCCATCTGGAAACCATTCGGCGAGTGGGTGGCCAAAAGGCGAGCTGAGAGAGCCGAAGAGAGCATAGAGAATCCGGTTTACCACCGAGAGTCTAGAGTGATTGAAGATGTAAGTTCGTAAGATCGAAAGAAATGTAATGTGTATGTCAATCGTCCTCCTCGTCAGAGTGCTCGCTGCTTTCACTGTCACCACCATCTTCCTCGAATTGAGGAACTATCCGAAAGTCCACGAATGCCACCTCGTCCTTACCCTTCTCCTCGGCTGCTCCCTCACTGAGCTCTACGAGGAACTGCAGACTTAGTACGCCGTTGCCGTCGATACGCAAGCTGACCTTCGTTCCTGCTCGCATTGCCACGAGCGCCTTCTTGACTGTACCGAAGTTGTATCTGGCTCGAACACGACTCTGACACTGAAATGTCTCGAGTAGTTTCGTGCGTCCTCCGCCGGCGATCGATTCATCTGCGAACTCGACCCTACATTCCCCACCAGAGCCGCCCTCGCCGCGAAGGATCAAGTAAGGTGCTGTAGAAGAGGCATCAATCACGAGTACGTCTGGTGGACCTAAGGCATTAATGTCGACCACCGCATCGCCCAGCGCGCTAGATGGTAAAATAGCTTTCAGTCGCAGTGAATTCCTGTCAAATGGAATCTCATCGCGGTTACTTTCGCCCTCTCCGTCATCATCGTCTTGATCTCTTCTTCCCGCGCCCCAGCCGGCCTCATCACCCGCCCCGAGATACGTCGCGAGACCGCATGCAGTGCGCACGCCACCTGTCTCCGGCACGCTAAGCTCCAGTCGTGCTCCAGCGGCGCGGTACACCAGGCGACATTGTCCCTGTGTGCCGAGCACAGATGAGCTGAACGCGCCGGCGTGGCGAGTCAACTGATGCGCAGCAAATGCTGAAGAATAGGCGTCCGAGCCATAAGAGCCGGCCACACGAGACGACGGGACATCCGGCGCTGCAGCAGATGACAAGATTTGCAAAGTACTGAGCAGGGGACCGAGAAGTAGCGAGAATGATATGGATGGCGGGGACGAGCTAGTGTCGTTATCCGAGGCTGGGGCGAGACGGTAGGTGACGAAAAGGTTTCGCGAGAGGAATATGAAAGCTAGAAGAATCAGCAGTGAAAGAAACGGGACAGTTGATAGGCATACCTTCAAGCACTCCTGTCTCAGCTGCCGCAAATCTGATGCCTTCGCTTGTAATGCGCACTTGGACCCGTGATGCGAAAGAGATGGTGTTGAGCAGATGAAATAGCTGCCGCGGCGAAGAGGCCACCGCTGTGAATAGCGGTGGTCCGCCCTCGGTCATCGTATTCCGCGTCCTGCAGAAAGAGACTCCAACTCAGAGTACCAGAGGCAAAATATCTGGAGACTCCATCATCCTGGGTCGTCCGACTCGTGATCGGAGATGATAGTCTCTGAGATTTGGTGAAAGTGCGGGCAGGGAAACATAGTTCAAGCCACGATCACCAGCAAGGTGATTTATATTGGAAGTTGAAACACCATTATTCCTCATTTCTAATTCACAAAAGTCGAACGTCACAATATCCAAATTTGCGACAATAGCTCGAATGTTTGAGAGTCTTGAGGTTCGGTGTATATTTAGGCACTAATTGAGCCACTCCTTTAATCTACTACCTTATGGCAACATTCCCTAACATGATATTAACCTAATGGACATTATAGGACCAAAATCTTTGATCCTCATTGTTCTAGTATTCCATCTGATGACCGCCATCGCTTCAGCACTTGAATGTGCTCAGTCTCTGAGTCAGCGGCTGAGGGAAAATACCAGCCTCAATCAAAGCAAAAGCATCCCACTCGCCCGAGCCCGAGTTCTCAGTCTTAAAATTCCAGAACGTCCATCCGCGAGTGTTCTTTTCATAACTGTCCATCTGCGCCTCGATATAGGCCCTTGTGTCCTCCTTCATCTGCTGTGTCCATTGGGAAATGTCGTTCCTGTCTGCGCACGAACCGACATAGGACGATCCGGGGTATTTGCCCTCGTAGCGTGAATACACGCCATGTCCGTTGAGCCACGTCGCGCAGTCTGTCATTGCCGCTGACCACTCACCCACGAAAGTCCATTTGTCCGCACCATTGTAGACGGATGCCTGGTTGCAGACGCTTGCCAAATGCTCCTGCGCAGTGAGATTGACTTGGCCGACGCTGAAGCACTGATACTCGTGATGGTCAATAGCCAGATTGTTGCCCGAGGGAGAAGAGGTAGGCGTCAGGAGTCCATTATAGTAGTTGGTGTTTTTGAATGCATCATGCACAACAACAACCCTGTCCTGAGAATACCTTCGCTGCTGATTGTAGCCGTTCACGACAAATTGCTTAATCTGGTCAATGTCGAGTTCTCCCGAATTAGGCTCGTTGATCAACTCAATGCCCATGACCACATCGTCGTAGCTCGAATCACCATATTTGGACTGTATCTGGTCCAGCACGGCCAGTGTTCGGACAGCACCTTGATCGACCTGCTGCCATTGTGGTTTATCCATTCTTTGACCAGAGTTGTCAAATCCGTTTTGTGAGCCCGGGGCGCCGTGGAGATCGATGATGACTTTGACTGGGTTCGGCTGAGCATTGCGAGCCCATTGGATCTAATGTTCAGTGTCAACATCTGTCACAAATATTGCAATTTGTGAAGACCCTTACAGCTTTGTCGACATAGGGAGCGGCGCCCTGAACATAAGGCAAGCCGGCATTATCATATGCCCAGAAGCCGATCGGGAGTCGGACCATGTTGAAACCATAACTTGAGATCTTGTTGAAATCGTCCTGCGTGACCCACGAGTCCCAGTGTGGCTGCAGCACATCTAATGTGTTTTGTCCGAGCTTTTGAGCAAGTGTGTATTCGTCAATGACATTGTTCTGATCGAAAATCGACGGAGTGATCTAAATGTATCAGCATGAACGATCGTGACAGAAGACTCAAGTATTACCCAGGGCTCGAGGACCAGCCAGCCGCCGAGATTCACACCACGGATGGTATTGTCATTCCATCCAAAAGCCGCGGGCCGAACATATCTGCGGTTTTTATTTAGCTTTCTCTAGCTTTTTGGAACTCCTGGAATTTGACACACTGTGGGGCGGCGAAGACACCAGCCGAGAAGAGCGCTGAAAGTAATGCTTGAGCTCTCATGATCGGGTCTGTGTGGCAGATTTACTGGAAGCTCTTGCGATAGTGCCAGAGCAATGGCTCGGCAGCGGTGCTATTTGCCGCTGTGACCTGCACAATTAGCCAGCAGTGAGGGTCCGGTGATGGCCGACGTCTTCTTGAAGTGGAGAACAAAAGTATTGCAAGCTGCAAAAGGAAATCTCCTCAGATGTCGAAAAGCGGAAGGGAAGCAATTGATCCAGGGCTGAAGTAGCTGCGGTGCTGTATCAGATTGGAAACAAGTAAATCAGGTCCCCAGGCACAAAAGCAAAGGGATCGTGCTATTCAAGAAGCAAGAGAGTCAAAAAGTTGACTACGGTGGCTGAAGATTGCCTCAAATAGATAATATGAACCAACCCTGCATAACAACAATTTCATCACAGCAATCAAGCATTTATGGAGACCTATGTGGGTCTTTACCATAATTCATTGCATCAACCGGGCATGCGACCTGCATTGCGACCGGGCTCGTATCCCGTGAGCCTCGTAGCACTGGGGGCGGGCGTGACACAAATGACAGGAAAAGGGCCGGTTCGAAGGCAGAGTCTTGGGGCAAATCCTTGAGTCCCATTCGCGGATAGTCGCGGATCGACAGAGCGCGAGAGGGTGAATGGCGAATGAGCACACGAATGAGCACAGTCAGAGGGCGAGGTACGAAGCTGCAGCTCTGGTACAACGCGTTTGAGATGTCGAGCACGATATGCAGGTGGGTCCGGCGAGCGCGAAATCAGGCTGCGGCCCAGAGCTCTGTCACCCGGTGCTTTGACTTTGGGCCGCGCTGCTGTATTATTACAAGGCCGGCGCTCGTGGCTTTGATCTCCGATCTGCTTTTCTCGGAGGCTTGCGATGTGCATTAATATCATGAGTGCGGCGCGTCGACGTTCACGAGCAATACAGAGCATCGTCATCTTAGTCACGTGAGAGCGCGGTAGAATGTCCGCAATAGTCACGGCTTTGGCTACTCGCACCACTGATATTATGGCAAGGTTGAATTCTTGTATTTCATTTTCATGAGGATCTTTTTAGATCATCGCCCTCCTTCGACCATTGAGGGCCGATGTTGATTTGTGGCACCGGAAATGCATCATATGTCGAACGGTATAACACTCGTCCCACATATTCACCGCCGCTCCCAACAGATCAGAACAAGATCAAGCGTTGTTGTCTGACGCAGGCTTGACACCACCCTGTCCATCGGCCTCGGAGTTAGGAGGAAAGGTCTTGTCCTCAGGGGCAGAGCCAGCGGGTATGGCCTCCGCGTGGAATTCTGGGGCTTTATCGGTGTCACTGACGAGACGTCCCGGCTGGTGCTATTGGGACCCGTCAGTCTAGTTCTGTGGAACAGAGTGCCTGACCATGTGACTTACACCGTGGCTGGTCAAGGGTTCGCTGCCTGGTGCTTTGGCGTGAAACTCGCCCTCTCCTACTTGAGCTTCGTCATTGGCGGAAGACATGATGCTGGGATGCTTTTGATGAGTTCGTGCAACGACAAGTTGAATGATGTTTGCTGTGTGTGTGCAAGAGAAAGTGGACGCTGTCTACGGAGGGGGCTTGAGCTTATATAGGTACAGAATACCTCGTGGCGCTTGTACCTGACAGGAGCTGGTTGCCCCTCATTCGGCTGGCGTTGATCACCATGTACACTGACGTCAACTGATGGTCACGGGATGCTTCACCATGCAGTTCACCACCACATCGGAGTCTGACCAAAAGTCAATCGCGAAGCATCATACGTAGGCATTCACTTCACCAATCCGAGCCAGAGTTGCGCCATCTATTCGATGCATGTGAAATAGAAAGGTTCGTTATTGCGCTGCATGCCTTCATTCTGGATCGCCGGTATAAGAATGATATCTCCTGCTAATCTAACAATTTCCAATGATGACTCGGTACCTTTGACGACCTCCCAATGCTTTTTTCAACCTTGAGTTTCACTAAGGTTTTTCGAATATCCTTCACGAGCTGCGTTTGAAGAAGCCGCATATCTTCTCACTGCAGTCAATGTGGAACATAGAATCGACGTCGTCAAAGTCGACTGTCCTGAATGGGCGCATCAAGTCATCCAGCAACTCGTGAACGAACTGGACCATAGTCTCTCCGTACTCCATTGCCTCGTCGCCGCCACCGTGGAGTTCGCTAAAGCTGGTGTGCAGGTCTTCGCAGAAGTACATGCCACCAGCTTTGACCACCTTCCACAAATGTTGTAGCGAGTTCTTTTGCTGATCCATGTTGTGGCCGCCATCGTCGATGACCACATCGAAGTACCTGCTCTTCTTGCTGGCAAACTCTTGCAAGAACTCCGAGTCGCTTTGTTCACCTTCCTGCACGGTCACCTCCTTATGCAGTCTCTTGAACTCGGCAATGCAAGTGGCATTGCTGTCAATGACATGTATCTCCGGCCGCGAGAAATACTCGGTCCAGAGATGATATATTGTTTGCGGGCCTTTTGGCTGGTCGCAATTCAAGCCGATCACCAGAAGCCTGACTTTCTGGGTGCGTAAATACGGCAGATATCGCGCATACATGTCCTGATATCTGTATTCGGTGACTTTATCGGTCCCATGTTTTCTTGCAATCTCGTAAAAGCCTTTCTTGCCGCTGGAGGCCGAATTTGCACTTGATGCTTTTCCTCTGCTGGGAGCCTTGGCTCCGCTGAACGGCGGGTGCCGTGGCGAGGAGTCATCTTCGTAGAGATCTTCGTAGGCGAGTTTGGCCTTTGCTTCACTAGATATGCCTTCTGGCGGCGAGTGCTCGAAGCTTGATGTAGAATGTTCCAGGCTCGATGTGTAGTGATCGAAGGCCGACCCAGGAACTGTAAGACCGTGTTGATGTATGAGTCCAAGAATGAAGATGATCGACAGCGCTGCCGCTCCGATATACATGTACATGCCGCCTTGGGCATTATGGCTGAGAGCGATCATGGCGGGCTATTTCGTGAAGGTGTTCAACTAGTCGCCGAACCGAGAGAAGAGAAGACTGGGGGCTGACGAGAAGACGACACGAAAGTCTTATCAACGAGAGAAGTAGGAAAACAAACCTATGCTCTCACCATAAATTTGACGCAATGGAAAGGGATCAAGGGCCCCCTAACCATCGGTATTGTGTACCCGCCGTTGCTTTAACCAATGTGGCGCCTAATCGAGCCCCTCAATTGAAGGACAACACCCGCAAGCAGGAACACGACCAAGCGTCAGACCTGCGCATTTTCGCTAAGGTCGCTCGTGGGGGTCGTGACTGTCCGGCAACACTGGGGGCAACTTGGGGGAGCCCCTGAGCGTTCGGACCCCCTCGACCGTTGGTGCGGAAATGGATGTTCTGGGCAAATTCGTATCTCTGCAGTCAGGAATGGGATTCGACATGCTGTAATAAGCATTGACTCTGGGATATCAGTCTGTTCTGCCGCTGTCGCTGCGTGCTCATGTGATCGTAAGGCAGCGAGCGAAGATGCAGTACTAGGCGTGGTCTAGAAAGAACTTGATATTGCTCCCCGCGACAGCTCAACCCGACAAGGGCCCAAAATGAAATAACATGGGATTTTAAGGGACATTTACAACAAATATGATCTTATTAAAGAAAGGTCCGACTGACCATATCTCTCAATCACGAAATATATAAAGCGCTCGGAGCAGGTTTCGTTGTTGTATTCACTACACTTTCGAAGATCATCCAGAATATCCGTTCCGGTCATACATAAACCTATGCTTTGATACAATGCCTTCTGGAAAATGAGCCAGCCAACTTTTGGATCCTCGCGTCCATTCTGCAGCGCCACTAGGCCGCGGGCGACCTAGTACCTCGTGTAGGAGGTATGAAGTCCTTGGCTATGTGCTTGTTCATGCGATGCCCAACCCGAACTCCTTGCTCTTCCAAAGATAATAAGCATCATACGTATACACCGACAGCGCATATCATGTAGACCGCGCCGAACCTGTGACTAGTCAAAATACTGCCCAACGTGTAGGGTGACGCTGTGCGGTCATACCCGAATGCGAGGGAGGCCGGGATTCCGACCACGGAGACATTGGTGAAGGTCGGATCTAGTTTCATTTAGTCAAGGTCTTCCAGGCAAATTCAGAGACGACAGACTGAGGCCGAAGAAGCCGGCAAGGAGAAGAGCTGTGATCTCGTTAGCCGTGACAATGAGTCAAGCGCATAGCCACTCACAGCTGAAGAGCAAGACGAAGCCGACCGCGAATTGGTTGTTCTTTGAAATTGCAGGCTCGTACGGAGATGATGCTGCGGCGTTCCAGACGTCGAGAAGCGGTTGTGCCGACATTGTGAGGGTCAATGGCTAGAATTGAGAGCGCGACAAACAGACAATGATCATGTAGCTTAAGCTTAAGCACAAGTATGTGTAGACAGCCAGACAGTGCAGAATGTATGATCTGGCCTACCGTACCTGCGCGGAGCGTCGGACTAGATCTTCACCGCGAAATGCCGCGCGGTGTTCGACAGAGCGCGCGACAGCATCGGAACATGTCAATTGATGAAGAGGTAAATTCTGCCGACCACGATCAACGCCCTGCTTTAGACGACGAGAGAGTAATAGCAGCCACAGGATCGCACCGCTTTCATCAGAAAATGGCACCCTCCGCCATCAAAGACGAATGTGAGTCGCGTTTACCCCAGATCCAGTCCACGAAGAAGCACCATTGCCTGGCGCATGTGCTGACATGAGATAGTGAAGCGGAAGGCGGAGGACTCGCCGGACTCAGAGACAGACTCTAAGCGCATCAAGTCGTCACAATCGCCGTCGCCATCTCCCCCGATCGTCCTCAGCACTGGATCAAAGGCGGTCCCTTTCCCGGAGAAGCCAGCAGTGATAGAGGAGCGCAATGGCGAGGTCGAGTTCCGTGTTGTCAACAATGACAGCACTCATGACTCCTACATCATCCTCACCGGGCTCAAGTGTCTCTTTCAGAAACAACTGCCCAAGATGCCGAAGGACTACATCGCGCGATTAGTGTACGACCGGACACACCTCAGTCTGGCCTTCCTCAAGAAGCCGCTCGAAGTCATAGGAGGCATTACTTTCAAGCCATTCAAGGGGAGGCAATTCGCCGAGATTGTCTTTTGCGCCGTCTCGTCGGACCAGCAGGTCAAAGGCTACGGCGCGCATATGATGTCCCATCTCAAGGACTATGTCCGCGCGACATCGGATGTGATGCACTTCCTTACCTATGCCGATAACTACGCCATAGGATACTTCAAGAAGCAAGGATTCACAAAAGAGATTACATTGGATAAGAAGCGGTGGATGGGGTATATCAAGGACTATGAAGGCGGCACCATCATGCAGTGTTCCATGCTTCCCAAAATACGATATCTCGAAAGCGGTCGATTATTATTGAAGCAGAAAGCCTGCGTGCATGCAAAGATACGCGCAGTCAGTAAATCATACGAAATCCATCAACCGCCGGCGGCCTGGCGCGGCATCAGTAAAGGGTCAGACTTTCCATCGATCGACCCTACTTCTATCGCTGCAATCAAAGAGACGGGTTGGTCCAAGGACATGGATGCTCTTGCGCGGCAGCCACGACATAATCCATCTCATGCTTTACTGATGCACCTGTTATCATCGCTGCAGAACAGCACCAATGCGTGGCCATTCCTCCAACCCGTCAACAAGGATGAGGTAATGGACTACTACGATGTCATCAAACAGCCCATGGACCTTTCCACAATGGAAACGAAATTGGAGGGGGATGCGTACGAGACGCCGGAGGACTTCATCCGTGACGCGACATTGATTTACAACAACTGTCGTCAGTACAACGGCGAGACAACTCCTTACCACAAAGCGGCGAACAAGCTGGAGAAGGAGATGTGGAAGAAGATCAAAGACTTTCCGGAGTGGAGCTACATTGAGCAGTCGAATTTCCCACGAGTGGATCAAAAGAAGTAGGGGATTATTAAAGGGTAGAAACAGCGACGACACCCATAGCGGGAGACACGACTTTGACGAATCCATTATCGTTAATGTCCGCATGAGCAGTGCTGTGGTGCGTGCATGACATCTATAGTGAAATGTCCCAGGGTCCTCAGATCCAAACGTCATGTCCATCACTCCACCCCCACCAACCGCCTATAAGCACAACTGCACACTCAAGTCTAACTCCCTCTCTCCCTTACCAAATCCCAAAGCCTCCCTCTAACAGAATCCCAAGACCGTCCGAAATTTCAAAATGTCCAAATCCCTCTCCGTCCTACGCACACCCCTCGCACTGCACAGCACAAGTCCCATCACAGGCTTCACGCGCACCGGCTACTGCGAAGTGCCAGCAGGCGATCATGGCAACCACGCCATCGCAGCGGAGGTATCCGACCATTTTCTGGACTTCACCGCGGCACGCGGGAATGATCTCCGGTCCGCGGGGTTGACGGCGGGGTGTAAATGGTGTCTTTGCGCGGGACGGTGGTTGGAGGCTTTTCGTGCTAGGGAGAAGGAGGGGGAGGGGGTTGTGCCTAGGTATGTTATCTATGTTTGGTGAGAGGGAAGGGAAAGGTGCTAATGCTGATTGTGATAGGATATACTTGGAGGCGACGAATGAGTCTGCGCTCAAGGTTGTTGATCTCGAGACTTTGAAGCGTTATGCTGTTGTGGAGAAGAAGTGAGATGGATGGAAATGTCGATACTGTGATCGATTGGTCTGTGGTTTTTGTATATATACACACACATATTCATATCTACTGCAACATGCCTTCCAGACTCTCGCCGAGAATGCCTTCAATACCCTTGATCCATGCAAGTGTCTCCCTCTCCACGCCCTCGTCTTCGTCCTCCTGCAGCTCGCTAATAAATGGCAGCATCTCCGGCAGCAGAGCCAGCCAGTCTTCTCCTAGCCTTTCTGTCAGGACTCGTTCGCACTTGACGGCCGCTAAGCGAACGTGCGTCTTCTGCGAACGCATGCATCCAAGCAGTTCCTGGTTGAGCTCCTTGAGATGATCCGGAGACGATGCTGCGGAGGCGAGCTCCGCGATGGCCGGAATGATGCCGATTCTGTCTTCCTTGGCAATCGTGCGCGATTGCCGTAGCTGGAGTAGCAAAGCTGCACTCATCTTACTGAAGTGCGCCGGTGCCTGCCAGAAGTCATCCTGATCATACTTGAAGCTCTGCGAAAATGCATCCAGTATGCTTCGAATGAGACCTTGCTGAATACCGTCATTAGCGTCGAGAGACGTGAGCTGAAGGTGGCAATATTCTAAAACGAAGGCAGCATAGCTCGTGACGAGGGACTTGAGAGTTGAGAAAAAGGTAGACAGGAAGCCGTACAGACTAGCTGCACGTTGCAATTTTCCCTGGGCAGCACTGCCGTCCGCTCTGTCGGTGTCTTCCATCGCCCATTCGACCAGCTGAACAAAGAAGGGACGGAAGGTCGCGTCATTGAGCTTCAAGATGGTCTTCATCATGACTGCGTCGCGACTCTTATCAAGCTCATCCAGAAGATCTTTGGCTTCGTCATCGTCCAAGTCGTTGGCGATGCTGACTTCTTGCCTGAGATCAAACAGCTGTTTGAGTACCGACAGCACAACATGTCCTTGCTTGTTGACAGTTGCTTTAGTAGCTGAAGTCACAACCTTGTCCAGGATCGAGATGAGCTCCTTAGTGCCCTCATATCCGGTAGAATATGCTTTATCGATGGTAGACTCGACGGCCCGAAGCAACAGCTGCATGTCAAGGTTCTTGGCCGCCAAAGACATGAAACCATCCCTTGCCTGCTTCGTCGACAAGGCAAGATCGGTGTTTGCTCCTGAAACCACAGAGGCCTCAACCACCTTGGCCATTGTGGTCGAGGATATCATCCAGGGAAGATAATCCAGAATAGTCGTCAGAAGAGTGAAGACGGCGCCAAAAAGTCGATCGCTTGAATGACCCGTCTTACCCAGGGACTCGAGAGCCTTGGTGAGGACTCCGGGCAGTATGCTTACCATATCATCTTTGAGCACTTCGACCATAGTCGACAAGCAGAACAGAGCAGTGACTTGAATCGCCACACTGTCGTGTCCAAGAATGGTTGGAGCAGATATCATTCGCGCAGCGTCCAGAATAGTCGCAGGGTTCTTCTTGCCGAACTTTTCGGTAATCTTATCTATACAAGAAATAGCAAAGAGCTTGAGACGATGACTTTGTGACTGATCGACGATGCTCGCGACTACAGGCACAGTTTCGAGAAGAACGTGCCTAGCTTTGCTATCCGATGATTTGGCTTCAACAGTTCGTGCTTCCAATGATTCGAGGACCCGAGAGCCCAGACCCTCCTCGGGTTTCTCGAGTAGTGATGCGGTGGTCTTGACGAAATGTACAAGTGGGGGCAGATTAAAGACCGCAGCAATGACGGACTCGCTCGTAGCATTCAAGACAGCGTCATTTTCTACGGCTTTGTTGAGACCGATGCTTCGATCTATCAGCGAGGCAGCCACCTGGCGTACTGCGGCAGCTTCGTCTTCTGAGCGATCCAAGGCTTTGCGGATTTGCTGAACAAAGGTTTCCTCTTTGAGGAATCTGACCAGTGATGAGAGAAGAGTGGCGGTGGATTCTTTGACCGCCTCTGGAGAGCTGTCTTCGAAGGTGAAGATCGCCTCCGAAACTGTCCTGCGCGGTTGCAAGGCATCGGCGACCAGGTCAATATACTGAATTACAGCCTTGAGTTGCACCGACGGCTCGAATTGCGTTGAAAGTTCTGCGCAAAATCCAGGCACCCGCCTGTCCGAAGGATACCTTTCGAACAGCATGGCAATGACGGCAGAAAGTGCTTCATCTGGTCCTAGGGCAAGGATGAGCTGCTTGAAGAGCTGGAGCCGTCTGTGCATTGGCATATGTTCAAATGCAGCGATGAAGCTTAGCAATAGCTCCGCAGCTCCGGTCACGAGATCTTGGTTCTTCTTCCGCAGAGACGAAACAAGAGGAGGAATGACATGTGAAACTGTCTGGTCGACGATGTGTGCAGAGTAATCGTCACCTTGCCGAAGGATGGTGTTGCTCATGAATGTGAAAATCGGCATCACGCTGTGCAACACCAGATCCGGCGCCCAACTTGCCAGGCTCGAGATTAGGAGTAACGCCGAATTATGGACCTGCGAGTTAGACGTAGATCGCATACAGTCCACTACAAGATCTGCCCTCAATGCTGATCGATCCATTTTCGAGGCCGGAGTGGTCTTGAGGGTATCGACCAGTGCTAGCAGTGAGCTAATTGTCATTTGCTGGAGATACACCAGATCTGAGCCTATCTGTGACCGGATTTGTTGAATGTCCCCGAGCACATGGAAGAGGTGTTTGAGTAATTCGGGGTGGCGTTCTGGTCTCGACGACTCCACCAATTCCAAGATGACAGTCAAGCGCCGGACCACTTTCACGAGATCGTCAGGATGTATGTCCTGGCCTCGAGTCTTCGAGCTGCTAGTACGACGACGCTTTGTAGCGGGTGCGCCGTCTGGCATAGATGCAAGGCTATGCACGTCCAAGAGAAGAGTCACGAGTGTGTCACCTGAAAGTCTGACTTGTTTGACGAGAGCAAGGGCATCGCCTGCATGATCAGTGGAGGCTTCATCATCTTCCGGTGCGGTCAGTGCCGAGCTCAAAAGCTCCTGAGCAAAGCTGGTCTGCTGCCGGCTTTGAAGATTGGGCCAGAGAGATTGAAACCTCGTGAGGACTAGGTCACGAATTTTGCTAGTGCTCTCTAAAGTACCAGTGAGAATTGATCTAAGAAGTTCAAACTCATCCTCGCTTTCTGGAGAGATTGAATCCACGTAAGCTTTGTCTGCGTCCACAAGCATGACGCCTTGAGAATTGCATGACCGAATACGCTGCGAGTCTGGCTGGGAAATCCACACCTTGACTGCAGGTAGAAGGATTTGCTTCCGACCTGCCGAACTAGCCTTACCAGTCACGGTTAGAAGATTGAACAAATAGATCCGCGTTGTCAACAACGGACTCGCCACAGCATGGCTAATCAGATAATTGAAAAAAGCGGACCTTGTACTAGACTTGAGCTCAACGTCGTCATCCGTGCCATCGATTGCAGAAACAATACTGCGACGTATCGACGACGGATCAACGACGAATTCCTCGAGGGTTTCAACGAGTGCTTCCGAAAGTACGTTATGTACGTCGGCCGCCTTCATCCACTTCACGGAGCGTGTTGCCTGGCCATAAAGCTCGCTTTTGCCTAGAACGGCCATATCAGACAGCTTCTTCGCCTTTTCGGCTTTTCTGTAGATGGTAGAAACCAGAAGAAAGAGCTCGGATGCATCCCGCCGAATCGATTGTTGGGCGTCGCTCAGAGCTATGATGCAATAAGGAATGAGTGCTTGCAGATCCATGGTAGCATACTCAGGTCCAGAGATGATCTTCTTTGCAAGTTTCAACGCATTCTGGCGCACCGAGACTGCTGAATGCCCGCTCCATACCCTCATCAGGAAGGTCAAAAGAAGAATGTTTTCTGCCGAGTCGCCCCGTTCGAAGATCTGGCTGGCACCGAAAGTTTCAAGATCACTTTTGTCGCTACATATACCTGCGAATACGTGAAGTAGGGTGGAATATGTCTCGGTCTCGCGGTCATCGAGCATCGATTGGTACTCCTTCAATCCGGATTTCAGACCGTCCAGAAGTCGGAAATGGTTTTCAGGGAGTTTGTTCTCCTCAACCATCTGCACATCACCATCGTTGTCAATCTCGGCCCCATGGTTGGGAGCCTCTGACAAGAGCAGAGGCATTTCGAGTAGATTTTCTAGCAGTCTGACATCGATGGAATTTCTGCGAATGTAGTGCGTCAGAACTCGACGAAACTCAATAGACTGTGCAGCTGCAGAGGCTGAGCGGAGCAAGTCGCTCATCACCTCGTCTTCCTCCGCGGCATTCATTGCAAGAAGCGCTTGACAAAGCGATTGTGCCACGATTGTTTTCGATGCTTCGCTGATATAGGTGGAGGAAAAATAAGTGGTAAGAATCAAAGAGTGGTCGACGGGTGTTCTTGGCCGACGCCCACTTATGAACGAGAGGGCAAGGCCGGTGAAGAGGTTATCGACGGGATATTTGGCGGATGCTTCCCCGATCTTCTGCAGTAGCTGGGGGTATGATAACAATTTCTGCGCGGTGCTCTTTGGAAGTGCTGGGGTGCTCCTTTCTTGTGCCATGACGAATAGCGCCGCGAATCCATCACTCATAGTGTTGCCGGTCCAGCTGCCGGCGACAGCATTCATCAGGCTGTCAAGTACCTTGTCCTCTAGATCGAGCTTCGTTGCTAGGATGACAGTGATCATGCAACATCCAAGATATAGCTCAGGAACATCGCGTATCTCCAGTGCCGCCTGCAATACTGGAATGATGCGAAGGAGAACATCTGCTTCTCGCTGTCTCCTGATCTCTGGTCGCCCAGATTGGGTGTTCTCCAATTGTCCGTTGATTGCTTGAGCCATCATACTTGCCCAGAAGCCCAACAGAGTCGCTGACTGATTCTTCTGCTTCGCCGTACTGAGCACAAATCCATTCAGTACAGTGAAAAAAGCTTGGTTGTTGATGGCACTGTATAGGACAGCATGTCTTGGGACCGAAGCCAAAGACTTTTGATATGGCTGTAGGAATCTAAGCGACGGCGGTAATGGTTTCGTCTTTGGCAGGATCGACAGCATTGTAGGGAAAATGGATTTGTCGTGAAATGGCAAAAAAGCCAGAACAAAATGCTCCGTATTGTATTCGTGGACTCGAAACCTCCTCACAAGCCACTCAAGTGCTTGTTGGGCCGGTCGAAGCAGCAGCTTGCCACTGACGAGGCCCAGAAAGCTTTGTAAGACCTGATCCAGCTCTTCATTTTCTTTGGCGGTCATCTGTGTCCGGTCTTCGTTCTTACTTTGCTCCGAGAAGATATTCCTTGCATATTGAGTGAACCTGGAGTCCAAGAGGCAAAGCTCTTCGAAGCCGTCGAGCGCTATTTGGAGCAACGAGTCAAACGTCTGATTTGCGGCTTCTTTGGGCTCGAAGAGTAATGATTGTGAATGCAGACTCCGCTGAGCTTTGAGGTCGAGCTGATGCGTGCTCTTCTCGGCGATCGCAGCGAGCTGCTGCTGTAGAATGCTCGCCATTGTGCAGGGGCAGCTTGTCCAAGTTGTGGTCCTTGGGAAGTGCTGCTTGGAAGAAATCGCCCACAAGAAGCAGGGTTGGACGAAGCTTGTGGAGCAAGTCGATGGTCTTGGATGAATTTAATTTTTTGCGCGGCGACACGGCCCGCCTTGCCGAATGACTTCACCTGCAATGTCACTCCACATTGACGTTCACCCCGCCAATCAGCCATAAAACAGGCATCTTTGACTATTGCGGCCTTCCTGTCTACCAATTCTGGAGCACGTCATGGATCGTAACAGGATATGGCCAGCTCGATCCCGAAGTTTTCATCCTTCAAACCAAAACCGAAGCCGGGAGAGGATCATTCGGGGCCAAGCTTAGCTACTAAAGCGGACGCTGAAGCGGCCCCGAAGCACAGGCGTCGGTCAAGTCATGATAGAAAAAGTGCAAGCAGGGCTTTTAATGGAAATTCCGAGCAGAACGAAGAAAGCCGTCGACGTTCAAATCATGCACGCCGATCGGAAGACGGGAAATCTTCCTCCTCGCTGATTGCTCGATATTCCGATGCCTACGCAGCGGATACCAAGGGTGACCTTGATAATGCCAGATATGGGAGCTTGCACAAATACGATATCTCGGCTTATCATCGCGCTGGCTCGGGCAACGTCATTGGCCTCGGATGCTATCTGAAGATCAATCGAGATGAGACCACCCTCAGTCGCATCGTCCTGGGACCACGCGGGACTAACGGCGAGACAAAGCAGGGGCGACTATCGCACGTGTGGAACAGTTTGAAGAGTCAGCCAACTTTACTGAGAGCGGAAGTCAACACTAGCGCTTTCGACACTGACCAGGACTTCGTTTCGTTTTCCAGACCTCTCAAGCGTAAACGAAGATCACAGTCACCTGGGCGGGAGCTTGTAGATTATAGAGATATTGCGGCCGGCTTGAGATCGGACTCCGACGTGGCGTCGGAGTCAGACCCTGGTGTGAATGATATCTCCGATGATGAAGGTGACTTAGCACGACAACGGAACGGAGAGCTCACCCGACAGATCCAGAAAGACTCTGCAGATCCTAGACTATGGACAGAATTGATTCAGCATCAAGAGAAACTTGTCGTGCCTGGCATGGACTCGAATTTGCTCTCTACAACGCAGCGCCGAGCGGTCTCAGAGATGCGTTTGCACTTGTTCCAGAAGGCGATCGATGCGGTACAACCTTCTGACAGACTAGTGTTTGTTCGCGCAATGTTGGTCGAGGGGTCCATTCTATGGAATCTTGCCACGAAGCTCGAGCGTTGGCAACAAGCTGTTCTACAATATCCCTCAGACCTTGTCATATGGCGGCAATACATTGATCTCCTCCAAGACAGTGGTTCTAAGTGGGTTTGGGATGATACTAAACAACGTTTCGTGCATTGCCTGGCGCGTATGCAATCAATAAGGCAGGCGAACGAGGATCCAACCAAGGAAAAAGATCTAGATAGGGCACAAATCTATCTCATTGTACGTCTTACTCAACTGATGCAAACTTCCGGATATCAAGAGCTTGCCGTCGCTTTATGGCAGGCTCTGATCGATATTCATGTTCTACAGAACGTGGCAATTCCCGTGGAAGAGCGCCTTGGATCTCTACAACAGCGTTGGGATGACGAGGATGTCCGCTTCGGAGAAACTCTGTCCGGAGCAGGCAATGGTGTCTCGGAGCCCTCTGGCAGGCATAAGCACATGGATCGGCAAGGCGAATTTCTCAACCCGTTACATCGATTGGCAACGAAAGAGAGAGAAACAGAAAAGACCAATAGCCTCCCAGGGAAGGCCACTGACGAGACTCAAGAATCCAACAATGAAGACGTTTTCCACATCGTGTTCTTTACAGATTTGGAGGAGGTTCTGCAGACGACAATACCTGGACTCGATCCCCGTGGGCTTATGGATGGCTTTCTTCACTTTTTTGGGCTTCCTCCAATACCGGACTCGCATGAGATTGATATATGGCCCTGGCGCCTTCATGATGTCATGTTGAACGTCTTGCAGGAAGACCATGGCGAAGTCCACGAAAATACCTTGACTATTCATCGTGCCCCGCACTCTTCCATTGCTACGAAGGAAGCTCTGTGGGATCAAGGCGTCTTCCCTGCGAGCCTTAAACAGAAGTCGCCACAAATTCTAGCATTCGTCTCGTGCGCTATGAATCAACTGCTGGATTGCGAAGGCGGGAAGTCTGGTCTTTCATTCTACTGGCTCGCCTTCCAAGCTACGTACTATCCAGAGGCAGCGTCAAAGGTGGCCAAGACGTTGATCAGGTCATCGCCGGCAGATCTTGAGTTGTACAATGCTGCAGGAATGATCGAAGCCAAGCTCGGTCGGCACGACAAAGCCGAGCGGATATGGCGTACTGCTCTTCACATGAGCAGCAGTGAGACTCAAAGTGATGGGAACGAAGAACAAATGGCCAAGCACCGATTGCAGCAAAAGGGTGTGGTACGGCTCGCACATTCGTGGGCTTGGATGGAAATGCAACAAGGCAAGGAGAAAGAGGCACTCGAAAGACTTTTTGCTATGAGACTGAGGGACAACAATGACGGGCCATCAGCGGCCACGAGACTTGCACTGCAGCAAAATTTCAGTACAGGCTTTGAAGTGGCACTTAATCATAATGATCTGGACGGCGTGGTTCTATATTCTTCCGCCCAAATGCTGCTGGCATATCTGACCTCTACAGACGGTCTATCAACCGCCTTGTCAGCGTTGAAAGCCCACATCGACCGAGCCGCAGCTATCCTCCACTCTGCGGAGCAGAAATCAGTCCTGCTCGAAGCTCTGCACCAGTCCAAACCCAGATTTATCCATCACCACCTCGATCACAGCCGTCCCTACCGCCCAGCCGACCTCCTCGCCTCAGTCAACGCATCGCTCTCCCTCTACCCGGACAACACACTCCTGCTGAAACTCTACGCCCGCCTCACAAAACACACGTCCGTCCTAGACGACAGCCTCCGCACCATGCACCAGCCATGGCTCTCCCCCGGCCCCGCTTCGAGCCCAGTATCATGGCTCTTCAACATCGACCGCGCCATAAAGCGCGCGAGCACATTCCGCTCTCCGGAGTCGGTACGAGCACTTTTCCGCGCCGCTCTGCTGGACACCGAAAGCCAGGTCGTGCACTGCGCGGCGCTGTGGCGCGCCTGGTTGCATTTTGAACTCTCGGTACACGAGTCCGGAACCAAAAAGGCGAAGGGTGGAAAGGGAAGTAGGACGCGGCCGTTGAGGGATGTGTTTCTTGCTGGATTGAGGGCTTTACCATGGGATAAGGGTTGGGTTTTGACCGGGTTGGAGATATTTTCTGTGCTTGGGAGGGGCCTTGACGAGGTTGAGCTGAAGGGGATTTATGATGGTATGCTCGATCGCGGATTACGCGTGCGGTGCGAGTTGGAGTCTTTTCTCGACGCTTGATGGTAGGATTGTACGATAGAGTAGCAATTTAATGTGATGATGTCGAGCAAGGACACGCTTCCAAGACACGCTTGTATTCGGGATCTTTGACTTGTTGCATCACAAGAGAGATATATGCCCTCTCTGCCTTGAGATAGATTACAGCTTCTTGATATATGCCCGGACGCATTGTCGTCGTCGTCGCCGTCGTCGTCGTCCTTGCCCCATTATGAGCGTCTTGCAGCACGTATGTACAAGAGTCCAAGTCCTACAGGGACTTCTTCTTCGGAAGGCCCAGGCGCGCGCGCTCGGCCCGATCGCCCTCGGCGAGCCACTTACTTGCTTCGCGGATCTGGATAATGTTGACGGCCTGCTTGAACAGCATGACGGGGGCGGAGACGGCGCAGAGTGTCCAGGGGACGCCGCTGTCCATCTTGTTCGCTCTGGTTGACGTGTTAGTGGGATGCGACCAATATCCTGATGGGGAGAGCTTACCTCGCCATCTCCATTGCTGCAGCGGACCATGGGCTGGCCATGGCTGCAGGTTGTACAGCTGCTGGAGAGCCAGGCTGTAGCGATCCAGGTGCAGGCTGTAGTAGGGCGGGTGAGATGAGTGGAGATGAAAAGCACAGGAGGTAGAGCCCGATGAAGAAGAGCTCGTTGAGCGCGCAACACACGAAGAGCACATTCTACGCCACAAGAGTCAGCTCTGAATCCTGGAAGTGTCGGCAAATATCTACATACCCTGTTCGTATAGTACAGATGCATGATCCAACTCCTCTTGATGTCTACCTGCTTATGGCTGCTGTTGCTCCCACCCATAGCCAAGGTGGCATACATGTGCATGTAGTGGCTCGTAAAGTCCAAGCTGATCAGCAGCTGGAAGATGATGGACAAGCCCGGTTTCGCCGTGCTGAGGAACACCAGCAGACACGTCGTGGTGCATCGATCGGTGACCATGTCTAGCACAGCGCCGAATCGCGTCGATTGTTGGTATCGCCGCGCTGCATAACCGTCCAATGCGTCGAGTAGACACGATACGCTGTAGAGGAAGCTGCATCGTCTTGGGTGAAGGGGCATGAAGTAGAGAGATATTACGGCGAGAAGAACGCGCACGTAGCCTGTAGAATTTGGAATGTCAACTCGATCGTTCTCCTGTCAGAGTGTGGGAGCCTGCAGGCTCCACGATCATTGACTCACCGATCAGATTGGGTATGAAGAGAAAGATATTCTCCTTCGAAGCTGGTAATGTCATGGGCTGCTGATGCTGCTCGACCTCGACCTCCCTCAAGCTCCCATTCGCCTTTCCCACGCTTTTTCGAGTCGACATTGCGTCCAATGTGCGTGTTGTTCCCTTGAACTATTCAAGTCCGGCTTCAATACGATTCCGGGCCTGGGGCGGGCTTATCTGTATGCTGGATTTTGGGCGGACAGAGCTGAGTGATCGGATGACCGCGCAGATATGGCCGCCTGTCTTCCCGGAATGGCGGCTTTGAGGAGGCGGAGCCGGAGCGAGGCGCAGGGAATGCTGAAAGGCCTATGAAGATCCCGAGCAAGCCCTAAGAAGGCTACAAGCGATATGGGTGGGCGAATGTATAAGTTCAGAAGCAAGATGGACAACGTAAATAATCTGGCCATCGAGCGCCTCACCCCGAGACTTTTTGAGCTCCAATCTCCGGATTCCTTCGTCACGTGCAACTCGACGACCACCGAATTAATAAGACAAATGCATTGGACATGGCCATATCTCATGCTTCATTCAATTTGCCTCCTTTACTTGGACCCGAATACATCCCATTCGTTACCGTGTTCATGAATCATATCTTGGGTAATTCCACCACCCATTGGTCAATGGTCAATGGTCAATGCTCCTGCCTCAGCATGCCTGAGAATCGAGCTTGGTCACTTGGCACCCATTTGCAATGTGTCTGGTCAATGCCCAGGCTGTGCGCACCATTCACTTTCGTTTCAAAGCCAAAGTCGCTGGAGAGGCTGCGCGATTCGGTGCTGTACAAGTCGGTGACCAAGACCCCCAAGTACTCGTCAACGCTGGCCATCGCCTCTATTCCAGACGCCCGTGCCGCCAGCTCCTGCTCCCTGATCATCTGGTCGGCTTCGGCCTGCATGTCAGGCACGTTCTGAGGTACGATCGCTCTCAATTGTGGCAGAATGTGTCCGCGATGAGCCTGCTCGAAGGCCCCCTCGGCACCCACCCACGCTTTGCTCAGGACATAAGCGCAGTCTTTGAATTCCATCGTCTCAAGCTTCCTGGGTCGTGCTGTCTTGCTGTCAATGGACTCAAGCCCCGCAACCACCTCTCTAGGACCGATGTCATTAATGACCACTGCCCAGGAGTCTTCTCGATACTGCTGATCGTCATTTGACGAGCTCGCAAGTACGGCTGTTGTCTGAGCTAAAAGCGACACCCTCTGCAGTGCAACGGTACGTAGACTGCAATCTTGAAGACGTCTCACCATCGCTTTCAGCGACTGTGCATCGAGATAGCAATTTGCAAGCGTCAATTGGCGGACGTGAGGGAGATGTACCGTGTGAATGCGTCGGGAATGTGGACTAGGCTCCAGCTTCCTGATCGGAGCTGGCAGATAATTCGTCAACTTTCCGGTAGCGCTATCATCTTCGGCGGTACGAGCCCATCCCACCTCGAGCTTCTTCACAGTGTCTAGTGGACTGATGTAGATGTTGAGTAGGTGAAATACTAGGTCACAAGCTTCCGAAGGCGAGGTAGCTATCTCGTCGATGTGATTGTCGCACCGCCTCATGTGGCGCCATTCGGGGAGAACATGCAGCACTAGATGTTCCAAGGCTGGTAGCGCGTCCCACAGGTCCTTTCGAGAGAGGAGGGGTATGTATCGGCTAGGAATGCAGGCAAGGTTGACAAAACTGACATTTGCAAAGATAGAAGCATTGTCGACGACTGAGAGCACATATGACTGCAAGAATGCTCGTTGGGCCCAGTCCGCTTCCAACAGCCACTCTTTTTGCGTCTGTGACAATCGAGTAGGATGTACCCTGGTTTTCGATGTCGCGGCTGCCGTCTCTGCGGCCGCCTCCGATGCTACGGCGGCAGCATCTGTTAGTGACATGGCAAGGCTACGGTTGGCGTCGTGCCTTGCCCAGCGAAGCCATAAGCGGAAGTCTGGAATAGGTGTCTCTTCCTCTTCGGTATCAGAAGCCCATGCATCGATTGCAGGCTCTTGAAGTATCATTTGATCCATAAAATGTCCGCCATAATGCAATCCATGAAGGCTGACTGTTTGGTGCTGCGACCCAGAGGAAGGAGCGGAAGGTTGTGGTAAGTGATCGTTCTCACCGCACAACAATCTTCTCACCCGCAGCAAGCTTGACTGCAGTCTCGCTCTCATTTCGGGGCTGAGCATGTTTCGCTCGAGATTCGATTCTTGAAGAGACATTGGCGACTCGGAGCGTAGCTCGCTGAATGCCCGGAAGATCTCTTGCAAGAGTGGGCCAGAGCGACTGCGATATATCAAACAGATATAATCCGCTATCGCTCTCTTCGCAAGTCTTGTTCGGTCTAAGATCTGTCCCGCGGTCTGACGCCTTACTCTATTCTCTCCGCTGAGGTGGGTTCGGATGAAATGTGCTGCTGTCAAGGTTGTCCTTCTTGAAGACGACTCGTCTCCAAGCGAGGGCCGCACATCATCATCATCATCATTTTCGGCGCTAGGAGCACTCGGATTTCCTGGTGCACATGCTTCGAACTTGTTGCCGAATATGGGCGGATGGCGGCTCAAATACTGGTGGGAGGGTGTTCTCTCTCCAGACATCCAACCGAGACCATTGTTGAGGCACAATCCAATAGCTTTGACTCTCGTCAGGTGCGCCATAGCATCTCTGAGCAATGAATTCTCATCAGCGGTGACTTCCAGTGACTCCAATTGTGAAAAGCGGCGATAGCAAGGTGGAGGCCATTGGTACTCCCCGTAATAACTTAGGTGGTCATCTAGAAGCTGTTTATCAGGAGTCCGGCAAAGATCGTCCTCAGTCACCTCGAAGCTCATGCCGAAGTTGCGAATATGTGGCCCAAAACCGCTGAAGACCTTGTAGCCGTAGCCCCGATATATGTCTTCGGTATCTGGATTGTCTGAGAGCCACGGCAGCGAGGCAGATGGTTGAGCTCTCTCGACCCGGATGCGAGTAGCTCGTTCTTTTCCTGGACCGCGTTTTGCATCGTCCCAAGACCGCACATCGCGTTGTACCATTTCTTGGAGCTCAGAGTTGAATGGTACTACCACCGACTGGAAGAAGGCAGGAGACACTTTTCGCTCGACATCTTTGCTCACTCGGCGCAAAGACTTTGCATCCTCACGTGAAAGATAACTGAGGACGATCTCTACCAATTCCAAAGGGAGGGCGATGCCGGTCTTTGCTCCATAGCGCACACGCTTTGCTGGTGACGGGAGCAACTCATATGAAACGAGGTCGTGTATTGGGGATGTCGCTCGTCGGGCCATTCCGGCTCTGAGAGCCTCGCTTTGGTGATACTCAGAATGTCGTGTGCAAGTGTTGACTGATTTCTAAGCATAAGTTATCGGGATTCGAGTAGGTGATAGAGTATTAATACAAGGGTGATGTGGTGGATTGCATTGCCGCTTCTGAGAGTGCGAGTGAGGGGCAAAGCTCCATCAGAGACCTCCACCTATTCTCCACTAATACACCACCAAACTGCACACATTACCGTAAATGTTGATGAATCATTGATAAATTGTCAAATAAGCTCTACAGCTGCACGGTCATATGACTCCACAGCTTTCCCAAAGAAACTGTGTAATGCGCAGGTGGAGCTTCATTGTCGTTACCGACGGTTCCGCCACTGACAAGGGACTCTGGGATGCGACGTATAAGTCGCATACAGGTGCAGTCAAATGCGAGGATTTTGTGTGACATTCGCCTATCTTAGTGCTCGTACTGGCAATGCACCTCTGTTCCAACCACAGGAAGTCGCGTAAGCACGCGCATTCCCAACCACGTCTTAACTCCGCCTAGGGTTTCTAGGGATTCCAAAGCCCTTTTCAAAAGGTCTGTTTCACAGACTCTCATGCGATTAACGTGAAGATGCATTCCCCGTTTGTTGAGTTCAAATGACAACAGACTTTCTGACTCTAGAATTCCTTGATGGTATCACCTCGTAGCTTTCCCCTGAACTCGTATTTGCCCTGGTTTGTGGTCAGTAAAACATTCATGTATCGATCGCTGCCAGACACAATGTGTTCGCGGATAATGCCCTCTCAACATCACCACCACAACAAGTCGGGCAAGCCTGCGATATCCCGACCGTTCCTCTCCCTTAGCAATCGACCCAAACCGAAGAATCCCGAGAGCAACGCCAGAGAGAAAGAAAGTGCCACTGACCTCTGTCGACCGCGCAAGAGCATATAGCGCCCCCGGAATGATCGCCATGTAGAGCATCGTCAAGCCCGCCGTCCGCCGGTTCCACCGGAAGTATTCGTGTCTCTTGACATACATGTCTACGACTCTGTCAGACCTCATTGCGCCCTAGCGATCGGATCTGAGTAACGTACTGGCATACCGGACCAACGCCGGGTCCATGGCGAGAGCTAAGACTTCAGTCAGTACGAGGTTCTGCTGAAGACAAGGCATGCTGCTTACTCGGCTTGTTGTGGCCCGCCATGATGGGCAAAAAGGTTTGACGAACTGTCGTTTGACGTCCAAGTGATGTGTTTGTAGACAAGACCGGCGACTCAATCGAGCTGCCAGGTCTGAATGAAGTCCAGCGTTGACAATGTAAAAGGTCTTGGCATAGGGACTGAGGATTACATAACACTTGAGCCAGCGGGCCGTTCCGATTTGCCCTAGAGCAGAGGGGCTGGCACATGTCTCTCAGCAAAGCTCGCCAACAGCTCTCGGGGCGCCAATTCCAATTAAATTCCCCGAGGTAAAGGCTGGGTCCATCGGCCTATCGCAGTACCAACACTACTTTGCGACCACGGTACAAAACCGGCCGCCTAGCTGCTGTCTTTCATGCCTGTCTTTCGATCATTGTTAATTCCACCGACTCGCAATTCCGTCCAGAGATCACAGATAGTCCGCAACGTACGCATCACTTCGGGTGTGCAAGTTCAATCAGTATCTCGTTCTCTTTACAAATTCAGGAGCTTCACTATGGCTGCAGAATCTACTCAAGCACCGTTGACCACGGCACAGCCTAAGGTCGTCCTTCACTGGTAAGTCATCTTTCTGTTTATCTTCATCATCGATCACTCGGGCGGAGATTATTCTGCATTTACTATACACGAAATTACCACAAAAAAGCCATGTGTGCTGCACAATGATTTCATAACCAATCTAATTGTCCAAAAGGCTGGAGAAATCGCGCGCTCAGCGCATGGTCTGGTTGCTGGAAGAATGCAAGATCCCGTATGAGATCAAGACGTACAAGCGCGTCAACCGACTCGCACCTCCGGAATTGAAGCAAATCTTCCCCTTGGGCAAGTCTCCTATCATCACAATTCAGAACCCTGGCCAGACCGAGCCTTTGCCACTGGCCGAGTCGGCCGCGGTGTGCGAGTACTTTGTGGATCACTTTGCCAACCACCTTGCGCCGACTCGCTGGAAGGCTGGCCAGGAGGGCAAAGTCTGCGGTGAGACCGAGAGCTGGATGCGCTATAGGTTCTATATGCATTACAGCGAGGGCAGTTTCTTGCCGGCCTTGCTTCTGCGCTATCTGGTCAATGGTAAGTGGTTGATCGTGGAACATCATCGCCTTTCGTCGCTGACTGTGTCCTCTTGTAGAACTGGCCGGGCCCCAAGTGCCCTTCTTCATTCGTCCTATCACTGGACTGGTTGTGGGCAAGATGAACGAATTGTTCTTGGACGGTAATGTCAAGACGAATCTGGACTTTATCGAGGAACAACTTGGCTCGATCCCGGATGGTGGCCAATTCTTCTGCGGAACCCAGCTGACAGCCGCGGATATGATGATGAGCTTCCCCATGATCAGTCTCACATCTGGTCGCCAGCCGTTTGACGCAAAGAAGTACCCGAACATCAAAGCTTATGCGGACCGCATTCAGCAGTTGGAATCTTACAAGGCCAGCATCAAGAAGGTTGAAGAGCTGACTGGCGAGAAGTATGTGGTTGTATGAAGTGCAAGACTTCGTTTATTGTGTTGTAATGCAGATACCTTTACTCAACTTGTCTTAGCTCGTCGCGAACGAATGTCTTCTTTCTACGAGGCTATAGCTCAACCGCGCGGTTGGAGTACTCTGCCCATAGCATCTCGCACTTGTGCATTAGACTTGACAGTGTTATCGATCAGCCAATGTCTCATCGCCGCTCTGAGATCCTGCAACGCAGTCGGATTTCCAGCGAAGGGAGTCATTTCAAGGCCGAGTAAGCGCATGACTTCCTGGTCGGATGTTTGAGCTAGACCTTCCAGCCTGCTAAGTTGCTCTGGTGTGGCATCCTTGTTCTCAGACGGGCCGGGTGGGAACAAGACAGGACCCACCTGAGCCAAAGCGATGAAGAACGACAGCAGAACTTTCCGGAGCACCGCAAGAAGCTGGTATTGTAAATACGGGGCGTGACCGGTGAATCTAACAAGAAATGGATTGATGAAATGTGACAAAATCGCCGGCGGCTCCGGTCGAGTCGTCATGTAGATTTCCAGCGCAAACATGGCTGCGATGGCAGTAAAGCGCCACTACAAAGGATCAGCAAGACATTAGAAGGATACGCATGTGAAGATGACTTACAAAGCTGGCCGCTCTCAAGTATCCAACAACCGACAAAGTGATGAGCATGGCAGTGGTTCCAAAGTAGTAGAGCGCAGTATCTCTAATCCCAACGAATACATAGTCATATGTGGTCTTGGAAGATCGCCAGCCGAGAATGTCAGGGCCAAATCTATCGTAAGCGAAGCGCTTAATTGGGTCAGCAAGAACATCTCTGCTTTGCTTCAGTCGAATGTAGAACGCCTCTGCCAGTTGAGGATCCACCGAGCCCGCAATCTTGTCAGGATGAAACTTGACAGTAAGCCTGCGGAACTTTGAATTGATGCCTCTCTCGTCGGCATCGATTGAAGCACCTAGATTTCGATAAAAGTCGCCAGCGACTTGAATCTGCCAATCTGCTTCGTACACAGTATAGAGGAGATACGCCAGAATGACCAGAACATGAATACGGCGCCGATCACTATTGAATTGACGCGAGCCAGGCTGCGGTCGAGGATCGCCCGCACGGATCCAGACTGCGTAGAAGGCACTTTGTACCCATCCCGTAACGAGCTGGCGTGATTTCAGCATTGCAACAACAACAGCGGCGCCAATAGAAAGGAAAATGGCATACGTTTGGAAGAAAGTACCATCCCGCCAGAGAAAGGAGGTCGCTCATATTTTCGTTCCTTTAGATGAAATACTGCAAATGAAAGAAAGGAAGGACGGAAACGTCCTTAGGTCGGTGGTTGTCAAGATTGCCCCAAGCAATAAAATTACCAGATGTCCAGAACTATACCCGCATGATAGTGAAGCAACCGTGATGAAGAAATCGACGGAACGAATTTCCTCAATGGGCATGTAATACCAGGTATAAAAACAAAGTATAGCCCACTAGGACAAGTGGACATTACAGCAACAAAGCACGGGAGTCCTTGAAGCAGCACCGACTTAATTTCTGCACGTTTCGGCCACCGAAGAAGCGCCGCTCCACATCTCGACCGCCGTATTATTTTCTCGCTCTGAGCTTCGGCTTTTCGCTTTTTATTCGCCGACTATTACATTGACTTTGCGCCCAGTCAAGAATGTCAGCAGAAACAATGGCGCCAGAGACTCCTCTCTCGGCTAAGAGCAAGAAGTCCAAAGACAACTCAGAAAAGCGAAGCTCCAAGAAGCGCCGACACGACGAGCAATCGCATGCGCAAGACCACCCCGCCGAAGCCGTGGTAGACATTTCAAGTCCGTCAAAACCAAGCAAGAAGAGGCGGAAGAGCGAGAAGACCGACGACGATGACGCTGTCACCAAAGATGTCCTGCCAGTCGCTCTCAGGGCAGAAGCAGAGGCAGACGCCGCTCTCGAAACGTCCTCTTCCCTTCTAGACGAACATACCCCATTTGTCCAGACCACAAGTTCACTACTACTTCCTCTCGCACCACAAGCCTATTCCTACCCGATACAAGGACTTTGCGCGGAGCACCTTTCACCCCTACTCCTGACCTACTACGCGCCTCTAGACGGCATAGTACTATCATACACCTCTCCGCGCCTCTCAGAATCCCCCTCTCCAGACCCGCGCTATGTCCCAGCACCAGAGGACGACCCATACGCCTCAGAAAGCGATTCTGCGCCCTCCCATCCCACACGCTCCTCAAACCAACCATCGATCCTCGCCCGCACGACAGACGAGTACAACACCCCCTTCATCTGGCTAACAGCAGACTTCACACTCCTCCGCCCCAAGCGCGGATCCTACGTCTCTGGCACGGTGCGCGTCCAGAACCCAAGCTGGCTAGGCCTCGTGTGCTGGAACTACTTCAACGCCGGCATTCCGCGCCGGCGCCTCCCTCCGTCGTGGACGTGGGTCGAAGCGGACGCCGAAGCGCAGCCGCAGGACGATGAAGCAGAAGACGCACAGGCCGGCGCGGATGGGTACTGGGCTGACGAGAATGGGCAGAAGGTTCAGGGCTCGATCACGTTCCGCTTGCGTGATTTTGAGAGCGCGCCCACGACTGAAAGGGATAGAGGGTTTGTGAGTTTGGAGGGGACGATGTTGGACGAGGCAGAGGACAAGAAAGCCGATGCTGAGATGCGGGAGCAGGAGAAAGGCAAGACGAAGGACAAGGGTCGGCATAGAGCTGGGCGGTTATAGACATTGATTACGGACGCTACCACTGAGAGCAGTAAGATGCCGTTCTCATGTCCATTTATGAAATAGAGAAAAAAGCTAAATGTACCCTGTCATGCATATAACTTTCGGACAAGATCTCGCTATGGCAGAGTTCGCAATCCATATGGATTCGCTTCATTGTTTCAGTGTACATCTCCTCTACGCCTGCTCTATTCAAAAGACCCTCAAAGCTCCTCATGCTTAATCTCCTCGGTACCGGTAGCTTTCGCAGCGGCACTCTTAACAGCCTCTTCTACATCCTCGGCCTTAGATCCAGCGGCATCTTTCACCTTCTCCGTGGCGCTCTTGACCTTTTCGGTCGCCTGCGAGACCTTTTCACCCGCAGCCGAAGAGGCCGAGCTAGCAGCCGACTTCGCCGATTTTGTCTTCGACGACGCGGCCTTCTTGGCCGACGAGGTGGCTTTCTTGACTGGCGGAATGCGCACACGCTTCCGCACCAGGCTCATCATGGCTTGCTGCAGCTTTGTGGCGCGCTCTTCGATATCCTTGAGCGTCAGCGCTGCATCTTCGTACAACGGCAGCTTTTCCTGCGCGGCTAGTTTCTCCTTCAGCCATTCGGCTACTGAGTCATAGGTGGCGGTCAATTCGGAAAGGTCTTCTTCCGTGTACAAGGGACTGTAACTTGACGGCGATGGCTTTGCAGACGAGCTTGATGAGGAAGCCGTTTCGGGCTCCTCCAGATCGTCAAGATCGTCCTTCGTCGTGCTGGAATCTGGGACGACGGCGGAGCTAGCGGAAGACACAGCCTCGGTGGCAGAAGAAGCAGCTTGAGCAGCAGCACTGGATATCTGCTCTGCCATGCTGCCGAGGAGACTCTTAGTCTGATTCAGCGCTGACTCTAGGCTCTTGACCTGCTCAGGGCGTGTCTTCGCTTCTTCTCTCCGCTTCTGGACTGGGTTGATGAGCTTGGTGAATTCTGCAAGCTTCTCTTTGAGAACACTTGACGACGCGTGCGCGCCCTCACCGTATAGCCACTCGCCAGTGGATGATAACAGCTCAGATATCTTGGTCCTGACAGCTTCGGTAGAATATTCCTCGAAATTGACATCCGTAAGCAGGTCCCTAGTCTTGTAGGTATAAGATTCCAAGGTATTGAAAGCTTCTTCTCGCGCAATCCTTGCTTTGTCTGATCGATCGAAAGCCGCCAATCGCTCAATCATACGGGCAGATTCCTCATGGCTTGGGGCAGACAAGCCTTGATGCGTGACTGTGAAATCGATGTAAATGGTCTCGGTCCGGATTGATGGAGTCGCGTCTTTCTTCGCAGTTTCAGTCTTGTTGCTGCTCGAACTTGCACTCGAAGCCGAGGCGGAGGCGGAAGATGATGAAGATGACGTTGTAGCAGAAGAAGCACTACTTGAAGCGTCCTTCACAGATGATGATTCGACTTCATCCTTCAACGGTTCCTGTTCTGCTTTCTTTCCACCGAACAGTCCTTTCACGGAGTCGACGAGGCCCCCTTTCTTACTAGCCGTTACGGTACAAGAGACCGTGCCACTTACAATCTCAGGTAAACCGTCAACGGGATTCAGACGTACATTGAACTTTGTCGCGATGTCTTCAGTGATGCATCCATGCTTATCATTCAGGCTCTTGACACTAGCGGTCAGGTTTTTGGTCTCGACTTTGGCGATCAGACTGTCTCTGCCATCGACTTTTTGGTAGATATCAAACTGAAAGTCCGATTTGTCCTTGACCTGTATCTGTTTCGAAGTGCCGCTAAGAGATGTTGGAATGAATACTTGCTGCTGCCTGTCCTTCCCAGATTGTGTCTGAACGATCCCCGCCGCATAGACAGCGGCCTCGGAATTTCTGATCTCTTTGACTCTGAAGCTGGGGCTGAGGCCAGCCGCTTTGAAGGCCGCACCAAAAGCAGCAGACTCATCAGCATTAACGTTGGACCGTATTTCAGTAGATTTGCCAACGAGAGACTCAAGACGCTTCTGAACGAACGGTGTTCGCACCGCGCCACCGTGAAGGATCATAGAATCCAAGTCCTTGATAGAGATTTTGGCGGTCTCGAGAGCCTGCTTCACAGGTCCGTCTACTCTGTCCGCAAAGGATGCAGCGAGCTCCTCAAACTGTGTCCTCGAGAGCTTGGTGGCAAAGTCAATGTCCTCGTAGAAACCCTCGAAGCTGGATCGGACCTCAGAGTTGGCGCTGAGAACTTGTCTTGCCCGTTCGGCCTCTCTCCAAAGCTTCGAAGCGGTCCTTCCATGCTTTTTCACGTCCAGAGCGGCCACGCCGGTGCTCTTGGCCTGAGGCTTCTCCACAAAATCGGCCACGAGTTGATCGAGGATCAGGGCATTCAATGCATTGCCACCGAGTGTACGGTCCCAGCCGGTGCCGAGGACCGCGACTTCTTGGACAGTCTTATTGAATTTGCCCACGTCTTTGACGTCCCTTGATTGGAAGCGAAGCACTGTAGCCGTCGTAGAGGATGCGCCCATGTCGAAGACTAGATGTAGCTCAGCCTTGCCTCCCTTACTGACGTTGGGGAACTCTCTCTTCACAGAATAGTCGATTCCCACTGCAAGTCCATCCGTGATAAGTGCCATTACGCTCATGCCGGCCATGTCTGCTGCGCGCAAGACTGCTCTTCGCTCGTCGGCTGTGTAGAATGCAGGAATTGTAATGACGGCGTCGGTGACCTTGCTGCCTTTGCCAGTCAGGACTTCTGCATTGGCTCTGATGTTCTTCAGCTCCATTGCGAGCAATTCCTCTACGGTCCATGGCTGCTCCTTGTCGCTGAAAGCCCCTGATTGGAACGCCACCGAGCTCTTGTCTTTCCGCTCCTTTATCGCCGGGAACCTAGATGTGAAGTCCGCAACAGCCGACGTATCATCTGGGCCAAGACCGAGAAGTGGTTTCAAATTCATGTACACATCCCCAGGGAATCTGCCAGCGAGAGCCACGGCGTCACCGCCATAGAGCCTCTCTGAAAAGCTCCCCAACTCGACCGGTCCGTCGGGCGAAGGCTTGAAGGCGACCACGCTGGCCTCCTTCCGCTTAGAGTCTTTGGTGAGGACGATATCTAGCGGGGTGCCTGGCTTCACGATTGCGGCTTTGATGAAGTTTGTTCCGAGATCAATGCCTAGCACCGCTGAAGCAGCAGATGCGGTAGAGGCAAAGAACAGAAGACATAACGGCAGCAGTATCCGGAGGCTCATTGCTAATGGCGACTGCGCGCCGTGGCTGTGTAAGCGCATCCTCGCGAGAGAATGAATCAGTGTGAAAGGGGGCCCGCCGGGAAGAAAAGAAGGTCCGAACAAAAAGAGAGTCGTTGGTCATTCAAAGCATTGAGGTAGGAGTCTTGACACGAGTGGGGAGAGAAGGGCAGAGAGGATGTGTCACAGCCGGGCGGTCAGGCTGCAAGTATTTGGCGGATCGAAAAGTGTCCTTTTGAAATTTATCTGGCCGAGTGGTATGAAGCTGGTGCTGCTGCCACTTGTTCTCGACAAAGGAGCATCAGGCTCGCCTTAAATCCGTAAACCCCGCGCGGAGGCTCACTCTTTGCTATAATCATACAGCCTTTTCCCATCGCGGTTACATCACTTCACGGAGTCAGTCCTCACTCACTGCGGACTCGCCATGGACTTTGCATCACTCTTGTCGGCGCAACTCGGCAAGTCAAAGCAACCGCCGACCGCATCAGGGCCCAAAAAATACCTGAAGCGTTCCGAACTGGAAGCTCAGCGACTGGAGGAATACGAAGCTGAGCAGAAGAGGGCGGAGGACGAGGCCCGCAGCCGACAGGAAAAGAAACGCCGCTTAGAAGAAGACGAGGCTGAAAAGGCAAAGGCCAGAGAGGACAAGCGTCGCAAACTAGCCGAAGAGAGCAAGAAGATCCGCGAAGAGGAGGAGCGAGAGGAAGAGCGGCTGCGCAGGAAACGTCTTGGTCTCCCGGAGCTCCCAGAAATAAAGCAGATCGGAAGCGCTGAGGGCACACCGGTGCCCGAGGACGAGGATGTTCTAGATGAAGAGCTATGCATGAAGCTCAGAGCGCTTGAACAGCCGGCAAAACTGTTTGGGGAGAGCCATGTGGGCAGACTCAAGCGGTACAAGCGCATCGTGGACAAATCACTTGCGCCAGTCATGTCAAATGGCCCCATACCAACAATACTGGAGCTGGTACCGGAAGCAGAAATGAAAGTGCCGGACTCGATCCCGACTGATTTAGAGGCGTGCAAGTATCTCCATAGGCAACTCGCATCCTACTTCACAATGGTGCTTTCCGAGTGGCAAGTCGCGCTTGCAGGCAGAGACCAAGCTGTAAAGACGAGCACTTCTGGCAAGGCCGCATACAGTGCCATGCTACAGGCCCGTGACAACATGGTCCCGCTCTTTCGGAAACTGGAAAAGGGTGAGATTGAAAAGAGCATCCTAGGCCCGGTGGTGGAGATCGTGCGCTGCTGCCAGCGACGACGATATGTCGATGCTAATGACGCATACCTTCGCCTGAGCATAGGCAAAGCCGCATGGCCCATCGGTGTCACCATGGTGGGTATTCATGAGCGGTCCGCACGCGAGAAGCTGCACGAAAGCGATAATGCTGCACATATCATGAGTGATGAGATTACGAGAAAGTTTCTGCAGAGCATCAAGCGATGCTTGAGCTTTGCACAGACGAGATGGCCGCCGGACGATCAATTACAGCTCATGGGATGATGACCTTCTGGGACTTCTTTCTCAGGTCGGCTAGAAACATACTCTCGAAGGATGCATGATCAGTCACCAATCACGCAGGGACGATTCCGACTTGACAGCACTGGAGATCTAAAGGTACACGAATGACAGCAGTTTTAGTCAACGACGCAGGTTCAGATCAGTCCCTTTTGACAAGATGCAATTACAAGGCATATATCTACAGGCTCTCTACAGCTCACTTATCTCGTCTACAAATCCCATGTCTTCTGCGGACACATCTGCCACGCTAGTGGTCAATACTTCTCCGTTCTCTGGTGCGGTGATCACGGATGCTGATTGCAATATCACAGTAGCTTCGTCCGGAAGTGCCATACTTTTGTGCGTCGTATCAACAGTTGAGCTTGCTTGCGGACCAGTCCATTGCTTTGACGACAAAGAATCGGCAATTGCTCTGCCCATAACCTCGCAAGAGTCCAGCCGCGACACATCCGTCACAGCTCTTGTGGCCACTACCTGGAAGCCCAGCATAGTGGACAGCAGCAGAAGAGCCAGTATGACAATATTGCGGATGTCCTTTATCTGCAGGTATAGGTAATTCCGGAGCAGTCTCTCGACCGGTACCTGATGGGGCTTGAATGCTGGGGGTAGCGATTGGGAATCATGCTGTTTCGTCGCTGCAGAATCCTCTAACAGTCTGAGTCTGCTCTCCAAGTGCTGCACGACCTCATCTCGAGCTTGCGTGGTCTCATTCTGGCTTCTCCTCGCAGTATCTTCAAGCAAAGTCTTCTCTTCCTCATCCAGCCAAGGCGTTATTAGCACGTCGACGCGCTCCATCTCTTCCCACGCAACGACCCACGTGTCCGCGCGCATGAGTCCATTCGCAGCAAAGACACTGATATCCCAGCGTCGCCGCCCCGACCGCTGCAGATGTACTTCGCTTTTTCTTGCCGACGGCCGAGGCTCGACCTCTGCGCCAGAATCGACGCGATCGTCTTCCTCATCAACAAACTCGTCCTCATCAACCTCCAGATCCAATGCCTGCAATACGCGGTCTTCGAGTAGACGCATGTCACTCTTCGGGTGCGAAACCAGCAGTCCTCGGGCCATGACCTCAGGCGTCATTCGCGAGGCTAGTAATTGTGCGCCCTGTTTTACCTGGGAAGGCAGTATGGTTTCGGCGAGCCATATCGGCGGCAGTGGGAGGAGTGTGACGTGCAGCAGCACGAGGGGAAGGTCTGTGTCTGCAGCGTCGAACTCGCTGGACGAAGAGACATGGCGCTGCTGTTGGAAACGCGGTGGTAGACGCGACTTTGAGGGATGCTGTGCGGATCGTTGGGCCGAGCTGCGTATTGCGCGAGGCGTGCGTTGGGATCTTGTCGGTGTCGCAAGATGCTCGAGATCGGAATCGCTCGCGCTCGAGTCTGCAAGAGAAGAGATAGAAGTACGATATGCTTGTGGAGACAAGAGCGCATGTATGCTTCCCTCATGTCCATGGTTGTCGTCTGTCGAGTGGCCTTGATCTTCTGTGTCGCTGTTCGGCTCGAATATGGCTACGGTCCGACGGCGGTCTTCTTGGGCAAGAAACGGTGCTACCGACAGACGTGCCATTGCGAACAGAAATTAGATGATATACAGCAGCTGAATACTGGCTTGGTGGAAGCTTGGATACTCGATACAGCAATGTGGATAAGGACAACTTAAATTATAAATATCAGGTATCGATAGAGAATGATTCCCGCTTTCCCCACTGTTTATCAACTTTTTGGTTACGGAGCAACGCTCTTAGCCGCCGAACTTCTGGTCCGTGCAGCTGGCGGACTTCACCTCATCCATTCTCAGCCATTCATTTCTTGCTTCCTTTTTGCCAATCTGCCATTCCAACGACTACTTCTGAACGGCTTGCCCCCAGTATCGAAACGCTCGTACATCATCATGTCTTCAGCGTCCGAGCCCATGTCCGTTTTTACAGCCATTGACTTTTGCATGTACAAAGTCCATACTTCCAAGCCCATGATTGCAACTTGGAAAACAAAGATGGGTATCGCGGCGTAGGAGACAAATTTCTGCGCATCATTCAGCATTGGCCCCCTCCAGCGCCTGTGTGTGACCCACGCTCTCGCGACAAACCGTAGTAAAGTCGGACGGCACGCCTATGGTGACCGATGCCACATCACTCGACCAGCGACAAGTCCAAGAGAGAATGGTATCTCTCTCCGGCGCCCGCGACTCCAGAACCGCAGGATAAATCAACTGTACAGCAGCTACGACGAGCGCCAGCGCCGCAAGTCCTGGTCGTAGATAGACATGCACCTTCTTTCCCAATCAGCCCTACCGTTCCCTTCGCCCATCTCAACAAACTCACCAACGGAACGACCAAAAGTCCCAAAACAAGCGCGTCAATCACGACGAGACACACGGCCGTCCCGACCACGGCCTGCAGTCCTCGGTCGTCGAAGTGCGCGGACCAAATGGGCAGCCACCACGGATTACTCCCCTTCTGCGCGCGGAAAGTACCTAGTACGTCGCTCGCGAAGCCGATAACGAAGCTCGACAGGAGTAGTGCGAGCGCCGCGCAGACGGAAACGAAGACCGTGTTGGTGGCCATGTAGGCGTGCACCCTTGTAGGCGTACCCATAGGCGTACCCATTTCGTTGTTGCTGTGTTCTTCGTTCTTGAAATCGTGTAGTCCGAAGCGATGGCGATTCCGTGCGCGATGCCGTCGTCGTGGTGGACGATCAGTATCGCTTCGCAAGGAGAGGATCCAGGGCGGGGGATTTATAGCCTCTGGCGAAGCGCCGAGCACTGCGTCGTCGAGGACGGTCATGGCGTGGTGGCCAACCGTGTCTGTTTCTGGCAGGGGGATGGGGGTCATGCTGGGCGCTTAGAAAGGTGGCGGCGCTTTGAGGTTGGAAGTGGGTGAATGATTGGACGTGGGTAAGGGAGTGCTTTGCATAAGCGCCGGGGGCTGGAGAGAGTTAATATATATCTCTACGTAGTTCTATTGTAGTCTGATTTGGGAGCACTGGTTGTTGTGTTTCACACGAATTGATTGTTTCCGTGCTTGGTGGCTGAGACGGCACGACAGAACAAGTGATGGTCTGTGAATATCGGACTGATTTGGACAGTGCAGCGCACGAGCATCTCAGTCCTGATCTGACCATTTGAGTTGTGACGCATAAGCCTGGTGAGATCATGAACTAAGAAAGCCACCAGAGTATATATACCAAAACCATCTATCGTCTATTCCTAGGAGTAGAATATGCCAAAGAAAGGAGATCCGGAGTAGTCCACCTCTACGCATTCTATAATAGCGGCACAGTCTCGTCCATCTCCTCCGCACCAGCCAATCTCCTCCTCCTCCTCGCTCTCGCCCCGAGACATCTCCACCCAAACCAGACCGCCACAGACGAGACAATCGTCGACAGCGAGACGACAAGAACCTTCACAGCAGTCCGATTGACCTCTCTGAACACGTACATCCCGTCTTCTGTCATCGAATCTCCAGTGGTATCCACCGTCGCGCGTAGCGTGAGTTCCGAAGTGAGCAGGTCCGGAAAGTTAATTGTGGCGTTGTCTCTCCCTTCAAGCAGGCCGTGGAGCCCAGACGTCCAAATGTCAACAAGTTTGGCCTCATTGCTCCTCTTGAACAGTCTAGCCGCCGGTGGTGGCGGCTTCTTGTGCTCTACAGCAAGCGCGGTATCGTTGCAATCCTCGTGCAACTCGTCCTTCTTATACTGGCAATACAACAAGTCCACCTGCTGGTCTTCGGAAAAGTTCTGCGTCGCGTTCTTGTAAAAAGCCATCGGGTCCGCCTTGACCAGCGTCCTTTGCGCCTTGGCTAACTTCTTCGCCAGGGCTTTCGTGTAATGCTTGACCTTTTTGGTGTAATGCCTGACCTCATTGCCCTTTTCAATCTCCTTCTGACAAGCTTGAAGCTTTTTGGCTATCATCTTAGCCTGGATGAAACGTGCCCAGGCCTTTTCTGCTTGGTGGGGATCTTTCCAGCGCTCCATCCACTGTTTGTCGTGATCAATCTTATCCTTGTAATGATCCAGCTTGGCCTGTATCTTCTTGCAATCCTTAGACTTGGGTGATTGGTATCTGTGGCAAAGCTTCAGGTTTTGATCGGCGCGTGTCATTGCCGCCGTGTGTCGCAAGAATTGGAACGCCGAAAACTTGGCTCTGAACTCCCGGATCCACAGTCTATCAATGCTTTTGCCAGTCGCCTGGCGCCAGTAGTTGAACTTGTCAAAGTCGCACACCACATGAAATGGACTGACATGACGGTAGCCACATTTGTCGCCCTCCCTTTCGCATTTGTGCCATTCAGGACAATGATGTCTAGTCGCATCCTTGTCGCTGATACAATATCCCTCTTGGGTACACTTCCCTAGTTTATACTTCACTTTATCGGTGATTATGCCGTGGAAGAAAGTGGGCCAGAATACAGCGTCGAACACGGTCAATGCTGGGTTCATCACAGTCAGCAATTGCATTAAGAAACTTCCAACCGTACGCCCTGCAAGCGCGATGGCATCCGTTGCCACTCTGCCGATGACTTTTGCCACGACGTTACCGATTGCCGTTCCGAGTCTGCTAGCGAGAGCTTTCGCCACTTCCTTTGCCGAGTTATGGCCTATCATCTTGGCGATTTCTCTGGTAGTCTTCCTTCCGAATTGTGTCACTTCGCTCTCTGGTGCAGCTGGCACCGGTGGTGCTGGTGCTGGTGGCACTGGTGGTACCTCTGGCGGTACTGCCGGTGGTGGTGCTACTGGTGGTACTGGCGCCTCTAGTGGCGTAGGCGGTATCTCTGGTGGTGTAGGTGGAATCTCCGGTGGTGTAGGCGGTATCTCCGGCGGTGTCGGCGGTACTTCAGGTGGTGCAGCAGGCGGTACTTCTGGTGGTGTAGGCGGTACTTCTGGTGGTGTAGGCGGTGCTTCCGGTGGTGGCGGAGGCCTTGGCGGTGGCGGAGGCCCTGGTGGTACTGGCGGTGCTGCTGGCCTGACTGGCGCCCTGTGCAAAATATCCAGGAGCATGGGCCGCATCGGGGAATACCACAATCGCTCCATGTCCAGGAGGTGCTCGGTATCGATTACACCATCGAGTCCATAGGGGGCCCTGACGCCTGGCGGTAGTTTGACAGGTCGTCCCACCGGAGCTGGTCTGATCGGTTCAGGCGCCTCCAGCGGTCCAGGTCTTGTGGGCCCCTTGTGTAGCGATTCCTCTGACGATGGCCGCCGCCATGGTTTGGACCATGAGGGCATTCCTGGAATCCATGGTGGTCGATCGCCTGGTGGTATCGGTGGTCGGTCACCTAGGATGCTTGGTGGAATGTCCGCTGGGCCAGTCAATGGGCTATCCCCTGGGGTCACCGGTGGGCTATCACCCGGGGTTGTGGGTGGGCTTTCTCCCGGTGTCATCGGTGGACTCTCTCCAGGGTTAGTCGGCGGACTGTCCCCAGGGACATCTGACGGGCCTTTCTCTGGGATGTCCGATATCCTGTTTCTGATGTCGCGACCGAGCGGAGCAATTATGCGAGTGAGAACCATACCGTGATCGCCGTGTAACATGGCTTTGAGCATCCTTTCTGCCTCTTCCCAGGCGCGAACTCCTGAGATATGGATGTTGCCTGATTCCGCAAGCTCTCCCATCCGTATCGCCGCCACACGGTGGGAACTGACTCGAATATTTCGACTGAAGAGCTTGAGAATCCTCCTGGTTTCCTTCATCTGTTTTTGTAAGATCTCTCGAGCTTTTGGAATAGACTTTTCCAGTCCATTGTTCTGCCACCATTCTGGGTAGTTGCGGAGATCTAGGTCGTGAGCTTCGCGACCCAAATAGTCGAGCTGCAGTCCGAAGACATAGCGTCGTATCGTCTTTGGCGTATCTTGCCACTTCGCAGTAGAGAACCATCGTCGTAGCGCCTCAGGCCGTATGTCTTCTACATACACTCTGTCGATTTCCTCTGGCATGTAGCCCAGACTGTCAACGACGGGGTTTCTGCCGGGTTTGAACATGTCGGGATGCGTAGGCATGTCTGTGTTGATAGGGTTCTTGATCCTGTCGAACAGATCTGGATTCTTCTTCAACTCATCAAGTGCATCAACCCATTCTTTCACACCTCTCGAGTCAACGAAAGTTGGGCCAACATCGACGGGGCCAGGTTTTTTCGGTGGCGGCAGTTTGTCTGGTAGATGCATTATCCAGTCCCTGACTGGCTGCAGAGGTTGCATTCCTCCCAGCCACCGGAGCAACTTTGGAGTTAATCTAGGTCTATACCTGAAAATCTTTACAAGCACGTTGGCCCGGAAAGACCGCCAAATCGCTCGCAGTGTGGTCTCCCGGAAGCCGTATCGTCTCCAAGTACGTCTTGCTATCTCTCTCTCGCTTTCACTTGACCAGGAGGGGTACAAGAGGTCCGTAGTTCCTGTTTCATCAAGGGACCCGAGTCCGACCGAGTCCATGTCGTCTGCACTGAGTGCCGATGTCGAAGTATCAGTTCCAAGACCACCAGATCCATAATTCCATGGTCGATCTTCGACGAAACCATCCACATTTGGGGGCCCATTTGGGGGATGGATGGCTTTTATTTCGTGCGGACCGACAGGAAGGCTATCTGGTAGTTGTTCTGGTAGCATCTCAACCGGTGCCTGGACCGGCCGCTCAGGCACAGGCTTAGTCGGCGTGTCTGCCGCTCCGGGGCTGTCTTTGAAATCCGGTCCCAGGTAGCGATCAGAGCCTGGTCTAGGGCGACCATACATCCTATCAGCCAAATCGCTCCACACATTGTACTCCGGCCGTGTCCACCCATTGATTTGGGGTTTCGGGCGGGAGTACTTTATTGCGGGAGCTCTGGGCTCTTCGAGGACGACAGGCGGCTTCTCAGCTGGGCCTTCAAGCGGCTTCGCTTCCGGCTCGATCTCTTCTGATGTCGTTGATACAGGTCTCGGTGACACGTCGCGTAGCTCATCAAGATGTTCCGGGGGGAGGAAATCATCGGGCAAGACCGGTTGAGGTCCTGGCGGTCGGGCATTGTTGAAAACCTTCAACGGGAGCAGTCTCTCTGGCATTCTCCAAGGGAGTACTCCGCCGTTGTCCCTCATGATGTACTTCAGAGCAAGTTCCATGGTCTGCCCATCGGCCATGGCCCGCTCAGCTCTGCCGAACCAGCGTCCGAGATGAGACATCCGCTTGGCGGCAATCTTGGTTGCCGTGCTTATAGAATCCTGGCTAAATACAAAATTAAGTCCGTCGTCGAGGCTTTTGACCTGATCGAGTAGACGCTTCGCCACGTCTACTGAATCAGACTTGTAAAAGATCTTGAAGGCTGCCTCAAAATCGGTTTTAGGCTGCCCAAGGATCTGTAGCGATGGAAAACGAGTCTCCCGCAAAAGGTTCTCGGCAAATTGTTTAGCGCCCTGCGCTTGGAGCTCCTTTGCGATCAGAAGCTGTTGGTATGTCTCAGTGAGCTCGTCCCATCGTACCTCTCTCAAGATTGTAGTGGAGACGTCCGGAGGTCGCAGAGGGAAGGCATTGTTGATGAAGGGCGATGCCACCTCCCGGACAGGCGGCCTGATATCGCGCCAAGGGAGGAAATCGTTCTTAGGGTCCTTGGGTTTGAAGATATCCAGCCACTTCTTGGACTTCCATAGCCGCCAGGTCCAGAATTTCCACGGATTTGGCGGCTTCACGACCTTGACGCCAGGGTATTCCTTGTATTTCGACTTGAGTGCTGCCTCAAGAAAGTGGGCGATCCTTTTAGACCATTTCAGCACTCGCTTTCCAGCTGCCCAGCCGATCTCGTCGCTACGAGCAAGCAAGCGCGAAGAACAATCCCTGCTTGGGGTGGGATTTTCATCGATCAGTTCCGCCTTCGAAATTGACGGGAATTCAAGGCAACGTGTCACATTCTGCGTGGCCTCGTTGCACTCATGCGGGACGTGTTCGGCATTGTCGGGAATGGAGCGCAGTTCTCTCCTCGTCAGGGATCTAGCACCCACGGCGACCGTAATGTTGGCTCGAGTTGGTGGTTCGTACTGCAATCTTTGCGTTGCTAGCAATGAGTAAGGCGATGCATACCCCAGAAGGACAGGAGCATCAACACCGACGTGCTCGATAAGGTCACGATGGTTGTGGGCTTGTCCCAGGGTCAGAATTCCAATAGTGTGGCTATCTTGAGAGTCCGAAAAGGGCGGCAGACCAGAGGATAAGCCGCAAGCCTGCAGAAGAAGAGGCAGCACGGATCTGAGGTGCATCATGTACGATCACAGTGCCCTGGCGAGGTGTCACTCGAAGAGAGGCGGGAAAGCCGCGGGTGAGTAGCTCGAGCTGTGGCTGACGCTGCGATATATAGTCATGATTGACGTTCACAAAAGATCGCGGCGCAGCATCTACTGCATTACACATATCCACTTTCTGCGCATACTTGCGAGGTTTGGTACGGAGATCAAGGATCGACGAAGGACTTGAATCAGAACTGGAAATGCTATATACAAATCTTGAGGGAGTTCTGTATTGGGCATTCATACCGGGAGATAGTGTACGAGCGGCGGACTTGTATGAACGACGAAATATCAAGGTTACGAACGCAACAGTGACGAGATGTCAAAAGGACCAAGCGGACCAACCAAAGAACTTACTCTGCGCTGTATGGACTGGCGGCAATTTGTCACGACCAGAAGGGGGAAATTGACCCGGTGTCGTAGTAGGTATGGGTGGAGAATCAAGCAGCCAAAAGTAAAGTCAGATTGTCGTCGATAGAAGTCGTGCGCGCGAATTTCCCGAGAGGCATTGCCGATACCGGATGACATATTCTCAATTTCATACACCAGACAGATGCAGCCCCGCAATAGCAGAGGAAGTATTTGATGATTGAGTGTGGAAAGTAAAGATGAAGATGTCAAAGGACGACAAAAAGCGTGGAAGACAAACCGTTGATGCCAAGCCAGGTCTCTCGACCGTGATTGGTCAGTTGCGGTGAAACCGGCGGCCAAACACCTGCGATTCCCTCATTCCCATTCCCATCTCCCATCCTCATACCACGACCAAACCGTCACGCTCTCGCCTTCTTCGATTGTCCTCCGTGTCCCATCCGCCGACTGAATCGGCGCCCACACCATGGCTTCACCTTCTCCCAGCCGCATGGAGCGCAATCGCCTTCCGAATCTTTGGGAGGTCTTGTCTCGCTCGACCCGCGCTCCGGTCGATCTGTACAGCTTCTACATCTACATGCGCGACACCCAGCGCGCCGTGGACTACCTCGATTTCTGGCTGGATGTATCTCAACACATGTCGCTCTGCCGCCACTACGTGCGTGGCTTGCGGCGCAGTGTTCTGGTCGATACACCGGAGTTGGGCAGCAAACGCTCTTCTGCCATACTCGGCAACGATCACGACGGTTTCTTCCGCGATCGCGACGACTCGGTCGCCGGACCTAGCACTTTCGAGCGCAAGAGCACGAGCGACCAGCGTCTGAGCGCCTTCCTGCGCGAGAACGGCGGCAATAAGCACAGTCCGGCCCACAGCAGGGGCAGCAACCAGAGCAACGAGAACACACCAGGGTCGGAGGTACCGCCCCGTCCCAGCTTCGTGTATCACAGCAGCAGTCAGTCCAATAGCCCGGCGAACGAGGGCAGCCCTGGGACGAACGTCGCCCGCGCCGACATTCGCGCCTCGGCGGAAAAGATCCTCTACACATATCTTCTCGCCGGATCGGAACGCGAGATCATCTTACCCGCTGGCATCTTGGACGACATCACCAACGCTATCGAGCGGGACGGCCGTGACGACCCAGAAGTCTTTGATGCCGCCAAGGACTACGTATTCCAGGCCATGGAGCGCGACGCCTTTCCAGGTTTCCTCCGCCAGAAAGCCCTCGGCAACATCGTTCACCCAAGCATGATGCTGCGTCTGATCGTAGGTCTAGTAGCGCTCTTCGCCGCTCTCTGGACATCCTTCATCCTCATTTTCCTAGACTACTCGCGCCGCACACGTTGCTGGGTATGTTCCCCGTCCCTCATCCTCACCACTTTAACCTCCAAATCACTAACACGTCTCGCAGCTCATCCTCCCCTTCACAGTAGGAATCTACTTCCTAGTCAGCCATCAATACATGCTCGACCCGATCCTCGCCCTCCTCGGCGTGTCAGAGTACACATTCATGGCCTTCCAGCGCGTCAAAGAGCCCTTTGTCCGCCGTCTGCTCAACAAACGCGCCATCACCTGTCTCGGCGTCATTTTTCTCATCACGGCCGCGCTGTGTCTGATCTTCATCCTCGTCCCTGGCAAGAGGCTCTGAGAGCAGAAAACCGCCATGACTCTCTTCCCAATTCCTTGGCTTTGATAGCGGGGATTGTGGCGCGGCTCGGAGACTTTTCAATTTTCGACTGTATATTTTATCTTTTTACTTTTTCTTTGGCTTTTACATACGCTGTCGATCAGTCCTTTCCCGTGTCCTTGAGGGGCCGTGGTAATTTTTGGGGTTTTTCTAGTTGAGATTTAGTATCAGCACGGCGTCACGGATCGGGATATCGAGGGATGTGAAATTCACAGGCCGCGGGAATGAACTGTCTTTTCCTTACTGGGTTCATACATGCTCAAATGCGATGTCCACGTTATGCAAATCGATGTGGTGGTGATCTAAGATTATTGTGTACACGATACTATGGGGTTGAGTGAATGTAGTACAGGATAGCGTCGAATGGACGGAAGCCATGCAAGCCCACCTATACGTGCCCGCTCGAAAAGAGTAATGGAATCCCTCCAGAAAACGCCGCGCTGGTTCAGAAGTAGAAGAAATCATAATTCCGCAGGCGAAGCATATGGCGTGATAGCAGCCCTGCTCTCGCCGCCTTCCTTTCCCTTTCCGGCTGAGAGTATGCCGAAGCGCAAGATCACCTCGGAGCAGGTGACCAGGATAGATACGACAATCAGCACGATGATGATCCACGTGATTTCTGATCTGATCAGTACTCTCGGACACAGAGTTTGCGTGCTAAAGCATGACTTACTGGTCATCTTGGTGTCGGCGATACTGTCGGATAATATCTCTGCGAGGTCGAGGAACACACGGCATCGCTCGTTGAGCACCTGTACCCGTGGATTGATCTCGAGATACTCTCGCACTGCTTGGTAAAGAGGGTGAAGCATTGGCTCCGAATCCCAGAAGAAGTTTGGAGTGTCCAGCATATTAGACGCTACGAGGGTTAGCACAAACACGATATTGTCGGCAAAGTCAAGTCACTCACAAAGGTTTACATCCACTCTGCCCTCGAACAATTTTCCAACGAGCGATACCACTTGAGTTCTGTTCATTCCCAGTCGTCCCTCCAGAGCCAGCTTCCGAGGCACATACTGCGCTTCGTTCATTGTGCGAGCCATCCTCTCCTCAAAGAAGCTCAGCTTCGTACTTTGCGCAATCGCATGGCTCATGGCCAATTTGATCATATGATCACTCGTACGCAACGTGATCATGTCGTTGAAGATTCTAGGCTTCTCAATAGCATTGTTGTACTCAAAGTGAAACTCCTCCGTCTCGAAATCGTCGTGAGAGAGTGGCTTAGTAAGGAGAGCAATCTTTGGCAATCCATTGTACGTCTTCCGAAATCCCTCTATGTTCCCAGATGGGATAGTACCGGACGAGAACGTCAAATCAGCGAGCACGTCCTTTTCTTGGTGTTCGGTAAAGTTCCAGAAAACAGCAACACCGTAGCTGTAGATGAAAAGTTCGGCGATAGCAGTAGCGTCTGAAGCTATCGAAGCTCGCGGTGATGGAAAGTCAAGAGAACCTGTCGAACTGTTCCTGCGATTGTCCGTGTCCTCCATAGCGTTTCCGTCTGGATCTCGCCGCTCTCTTGTGTCTTCTTGGTGTGACTCGCCATGCTCCTCATTCCCTATGACCGAGTACTCGGCACTCTCATACCTCCAGCCCTCACGATAAGCCCGATTTTCGTTCGCTTCAATCTGTTCATCCAGTACGCTTCGCCCCCCGGGGTTTTTGAGCACTGGACTACTCCGGATCCGAAAGCCGTCGCTACCACCAAGGAGTGGCAGCTGGTATACGCAGTATAAGCAGTCGTCGTACAACTTTGTCTTTGCACCGTGCTGGTCCCGAATGAAATCTGCAGTAGCTCGTAGTCTGACACTCTGCGCTGTGCAATAAGCGGTTACCCTAGCCAGCTTTTCAGCTCTTCGTGCTTTCGGCAGTCTCTCAGCATAACTCTTGTCACCAAGTCTCCCTTGTTTTCGCCGTGCTATTTCGTCATCTCTGGGAGGTGCATCTTCCTCGCCCAACTCTGACCGGTCATCGGGTGGTGATCCGGCCGTCTCTGGTAAAAGAACAAGCTTCTCGCTGACCTTGCTGGAGCGGGGAGGAATGTGCTGTGTGGCCACAGGTACAGTGCGTCCACTCAATTTAGGATCTAGAGGATGCTTTCCACTCGGGGTTCGATGGTGCATCAGCGGTCTGACACCAGGCGTAGCTCTCCTCTGACCGGAAGGAATCTCTGAAGCGTATTGGAGCACATTGTCAACGGATATTATACGCGTGCTCTGGCGTGTCATCAAGTTTGAGGGGCGCTGAGGGGGCCGCCGCGGTGCTTCGCGGGCATCTGTGACCTACAGAAGCGATTAGTGACACTGACAATGAAGATAGAGAGCTCGCATACAAGGACAGTCGGGCCCCTCTTCTTTCCTTGAGGCGCAGACATGCTGGCTGTGGACTGCTGATTGCGCTTTACCAGCGAAGGAGCAGATTCGCGGCTATAACTGGTAACATGACAAGTGCTTGCGACTTTGGCGCACGGATGTGAAGGTCCAGTGTAGGCCCAGGAAATTGTGTGAGGTTGACTCTCCGGATCCACGTTTGCGACACCAGCACTGACGTCAATCTGTGGTTGAATTCTGCCAGTCTGTATATGATACGGCAGACTCACTGGGCAATTACACTTTTAAAGACAAGACAGAGACAAGATCAATCTACTTGGGCGTTCTCGTACCAAGGCTCTTTTTCTAATTTAGATACGTGTTATGTAGGAAATACAATGTAAGCTGTTACATCCATTGTGGACTGAAGTTGAATTGCCAATAACCCTTCAATACTGGAGCGGCTACTATGAATCCTGATTCTACTCCTGGAAGATCCTCATTGTATCGTCTGTAGTCGCATTTACTGAAGACAAATTATGCAATGTGCTCCAACAAAAGGGATATCGAGAAGACATATTCACCTCCGGTCTACCTCGGAAAATATGTGCCAAGTATATATATTTGTTAGATGCCAAGATTCGAAAGTCTTACGCAGGTTGCTGCGATATTTCTGGCAGGATGGCCGAGTGGTTATGGCGTGTGACTCAAGCGACTCAAAGCTTCTCTGGAATCCAGGGTTTTCTCATGGGCTTTGCCCGCGGGGGTTCGAATCCCCCTCCTGTCATTTTGCAGTTTTGTATGCATACCCTTCAGTTATTTTTGTCATTGAGATAAAAGGTCCTTTTTTCTAGACACGATAAGAATTTGCTTTGAGAGCTCAAATGTATTCACTTTTCTGTCGTGACTGTCATGAAAATTATGGATCAATGCGAAGGAGACGACTCCTTCAATTTTCGCAGCACAGAGGCCAACCTTTTCACACCTTCCTCCATAACTGACTTCTCCTCCCACGCAAAGCATAAACGGACGTAGCCGCCGTGTGTGATGCGGCCTTCGCCAGGTACTTCAAATTGGCTTCCAGAGATAATGATCAAATCTTCCTTGGCTTTGCAGAGTGCCGTCAGCTCATCACCACTAATACCTTCAGGGAGTGCGAGCCAAATGAAATAGCCTCCCATATAGCGATCTGGCACAGACATTGTACATCCGAGCGGAATAGCATACTTCTGTAACGCGGATGCCATGATCTTGTACCGCGCGGCGTACTCGGGTTGTAAAGTTCCGAAGATGTGGTTCGGAAGCCAACCTGACTGTAAAAGCTCGTTGAGAAAGGTCGAGGTCAGCTGGGAGGGCGAACCTCCGGACCTCGAGCTACCAACTTGGGAAACACCAAACACAAACTTCGGCGAACCTTCAGTCCAGCCGCAGCGGGTTCCCGGCCCAAGAATCTTGCTGAATGAGCCATTGCTCATAGCATTGCCGAAGCCATCTGCCCCTTGTCGCTCAAAGCCACCATCAAGTTCCGCATCAACATCGACAAGCCTGGGTACCAGTGCGGACTTGAGAGGTGCAAATGTTTCCGTGTCGGCATCAGATGTGTTATCGGCCTTCCATTGAAGCTGATCATATACATCATCTGTGATGATGAGTGCATCGTACTTGCGGGCGCACCGAACAAGGGCCCGTCGTCGCTCAAGGGGCATGATGCTGGAGGAGGGATTCGAGAAGGTGGGCACACAATAAACAACATGTCGGTAGTATTTTGAATAGTTGCGATCCGGCTTTAATTTCTGGTAGGAGATGTTCGATCAGCTCACCTGCACAAGTTTCACAGAGTCAAAATCATGGCTGCTCACTGTAGAATGCTCTCCACTCGCTGTAGCGGCCTTGTCAGCCCGGGAAAGCTCTCGTTCCAGCCATTCGACGTCTATGCCATCATCGACCTCCGGCACAGCTCGCATTTTGTGTGTGAGCCCATTGTCCTGGAACATTCTGAAGACCAACATGTATGCTGGAGAGGAGATCCAGACATTTCGAGTATAGACAGGGTCCGTGAACACCTGCAGGACACATGCTAGGTTCTGACTCGCACCACCAGAGATTACGATGTTGTGTTTAGATACTGCCCTGCCGTAGAAGGAGGAATTCCACTCAGCGATGGCTTGCCGGAAGGGCTCGTATCCCTCGTCTGCGCCATACAGCAGAGCAGGAATCGACACCGACGACTTGGACATTGCAGACCGCGCGGCATCGCTAATTGCTTGAGGCGGGAGCAGCGATGGGTTCGGATGGCCCTTCAGGAAATCGATGACCCGCCGAGAGGCGTCTTTCCCAGACATGGTGCGTACTCGTTGTGAATGGCATGGACAGCCAGTCTTGGCGATGAAGCATGCGTATATAGCACTCGTACACGATCTGTATGTATATCTAGAATACATGACAATAGCGGAGTTCGAGCGCACTCAGACATGGGATGGCGGGGGCCCAGCAGCCGAAGCTGAGCCGGCAAGGGCGGTCAGAATGCAATTCCGCTTCAAACGCCATCTTTCTTCTACTCATCCGTTGGCGATTGCTAGCTACGCGCAATGGGACACGATCCAACCTCGGAGAATATCCGTACCAGCGCCAGCATCAAACATCAGTGCATTGTTGGCATGGCACGCGCTTTTTATCAAAGACGACGCAGAAGAGAACTAATTATTAACTCCTGCAGCTATAATTGGCACACGTTCACTGCGGCCGTTGTGCACAGCCGGCAGAGACTGCCGCGAGCGACCATAACGCGTGTACAGCCCCGCTGGCGATCGCAATGCGGCCCCGCAAACGCCGACAAACAGGGTCCTAAAATTGGTGTGATGGCCAAAAAGTTGTAGCCCGGTTAATGCTGTTTGCCCCTCACAATGACGTCGCAGCCCGAATTTGTGCCCTCTATTCGGTCTACACTTGTACTTTGAGATGCCGCGTAATAGCAAGAAAAAATGCCACGCAATTCTTCACGTCGCACAAGGCTTGCGTGTCACAGACAGGTATTCGTGGTTGTTCGCAAACTTCTTCCTGTTTTTTCTATTCCATTTATCATTCAGCGTTCGCAAGACTGTCGAATCCCTTCGCCACCACAAAGCTGTTGTTTGAATATGGCTTATGCAAATTCCCATCTGCCTGCGCCCCGCCCCTACTAAGCTGACCCCCCAACCACGTCGAGCTCTGCTCTGCTCCGTAGCTATCGCTCTTCGGCTCGTGGCCGCACGTGGTGGTGTTATCGATCCACCGCACTAAACGGCCATGTCGTCGGTGCATCTTTCTACCAATAAGCTTCAGAAGCAGCCGCCTGCGCCTGCTCCCGCCCCTACACTGCGGACTGGTCAAAACACGCTACATCAGCCTCATCCTGAGCATGCCCCCGGTATACTGCTGCGCAAGCCGTTACCCGGCACTGCCAGCCCTAGGACTCTTCCCTCTGCCCTGGCCCTGGAACATGGTATATCTCTTCCACCACCCCTTCCTGGGAGCTGGGACACTTCCAAGCGTCATTCTTCTTACTATTGGTCCCCCGATCAAGCTCCAGAACAACCTCGGGTGTCCTACAGCAGCCAAAGTCGTTCTGGAAGCCGCGTGGAGAATCCTCCCTTGTCTGACAAGGTCAATGGACTACCACAGCGAAAAGTCCCTAGTCCTTCCGCAACTCAGCCTCTTCTCTGTTCGCCAGTGAACACCAGAGAGGACGCGAAGAAGCAAGGATTGTTCAGCAGAGGACGAGACAAAAAGGCCATGGCGCGCCTACCTGGGGCTTGGTTGGTAACCCCAAATCAGGTGCAGAGGTATTCCTTTGATGTGGACAGTATGCTGGCGGGACAGCCTGTAAGCCTCATCTGCAGATCACTTTCCGGAGAGTTGCTAACGTCTAGAAGGTTCGTGAACTCTGGGACGAGGCTGGCGACTGCTTCGTTCATCTGTTCCCACAATCATCGAGCAAAGGCCCTTCGTTCCGTTTAGACTCCGCCATATTCGCGTCGTCAGCTCCGCTCACCAAGAAGGTTTTTGGCCGACTCTATAGCGTCAGCGACGTTCCCGAGTATTCACAAAGCAAAGGGGTTTCTCGACAATTCTCGTTTGACGTTGATGGTAACTCAGGGAACTCAATTGGAGACAGACAAAACGAAGTGCATCTCTACCTAGAAGTACCTCTAAATGGAACGGCAACTCCTGCGACCTCGAAGAAAAGTCAAGAGACGCCAATATCGGAAGACGCGGAAATGATGGTAGACATGCGAAACCTTTTCGGATTTCTTACCGGACAGCCTTTAGTGGCCACACAGAGACGCTTCACCCTTTTCGCGATCTTCATGCGTATTGCCGATAATTTACACTCGTATGAATTCTCAAACATGGATTCATCCACTTTTGGCGAGATTGCTACCACCAGCTTTGAGAAATACGCTGAAGAGCTCAATTTTGAAGACGTTCGAGCATCGACAGAAAAAGCTGTTGAGATGCTACTCTTGGGAGAGCGCATGCGTTGCATTGGCCTCTACAACGAGTCCTTTACACACGTCGTGGGTAAGCATGAAGAGAGTCAAGATCTTGCACCAAGTGTATACAAGCAGCTCTCAGCTACAACTCAGACCCGCCTATCTCGCGCCTCGATGGATCTAGAGAAGCGTCTCCAAAACGTCAAGGCACTGTGTACAGATTTCGACATGCATAGCGTGTTCTCGGGCATGATGCGGTCTAAAACGGTCGACGAGCGTCGTCTCGTCAACTTTGATGTTTGGAAATCGTCGTGCCTCGCGACAAGGAAGTTCGTCCTTGGTTACTATAAAGCACGGTTGGGGTCCTGGCCCCCAAAAGCGAACCCAAAGAAAAATCAGCTGAAGACACCGGGACTCAACCGAGTGGTCTTACTCGAGCTGTACAACGACCTCAGCGGAATGTACGACCTTCTAGTGGACCGCTCGGACCTGACGAATCGAACTGCTGATGGAGTCTTGTTAGAAGAGCGTGGAATAGATCCTCCACGAGTTCGCGCTCTGCGTCATATCTTGTCAGAGTGGGATCGTGCGTCACCACCGGTCAAACCTCCCATGCCGTTTGACACGCCTATTCTTCCTAACACGCATACCCCTCAGGCCGATCCTAAGATGGCTGCGAGAAAGCTCAGAACGGATGAAGTCACCAGACTATTGACCTCGTCGCACAACCCTTCTGTCAGCACTCCATTTGTTCAAGCATTTCAGCAATTCGAACGTGCTCAGGCGAAGAATTGCACCAGTGATGACATCGCAGACAATCGCTATGGACAGTGGATCTTCATGTACACTATTCTGCAGGCTCTGCCGATGGTGGTCATTGACGTCCCCGCCATTCGTTTCTACCGCGGAGTGGAATACTTTCTTTGCCAGGCCAGCAGAGGCGGAGCCCCATGGGCCCGTGATAATGGATCCTCTCAACAATGGTACGGGATCGCTGGTAGTGGAGGCGTTGTTTCCCTGCCCTCCGATGTGGTCGAACATAGCATTGAAGGGCTCTATCGCAGATCACATTGCTGGGAGATGGCAGAAAGATGGTCGGCGGAGAACCCCATCATGGCAGCAGCGGTGCAAGAGCACCAGCGGGCTGCTACTGCAACTGACAGTCTCCCTCCACCACCGGAAGTGATCACTGACGATATTGCTCCCGGCTTCCGGAAACGCAGCCGTGCCTTTAGCAACTTCAGCGGCTTCAGCATCGGAGCGAGCAGCCGTCACAGCAGCATCGCATCGGAGAACATGTCGCTCGCAGTCCCACCAGCACTCGGATCTCCAGGACTTCGCGTCGATTCACGTTCGACCAGTCCCGCCCGAAGTAAGCGAGAGAGCGTCATCAATCTCGGTCTGGAAGCCATTCCCCTGCCCAGGGGTGTCAGCCCAGACCGCCGGGTGATGACCGGCTCGACCGCTGTGAGCGACTACATGTCAGCAGGTGGTGGTGGTGGTGGTGCCAGCAGCAGCAACCACAGTGGTGGCGGCGCACCGGCCGGCAGCCCCGGACCGAGCGGGCGGCCTGTCAGCGTCCACGTCACGGATCCGACCAAGACGTTTGACGCGATCCTGGCGGATGTGGAGGGTCAACAACAGCAGATGACAGCAGGTGGGAAGAAGAAGAAGTGAGAGTGTTGGTCGTCATATTTTTGGGAAGAGTTTAGCATAGCGGGACGTATGGAATCACCAAAACACGAAGCGGGGCTCTGTTGTCACCCCGTTTGAGGACATGGTCGGACTTGATGTATATACGATGATCAATAGACTAACTCAATAAGAAAGCCATGATACAAACACCCAGCAATTTTTTCCAATCCTGTCCCATGCTTCACATACTTTTCACTCGCAACATATGAGGCAACACTCGTCAATTTGGCTGGTTTCCACACTCAGCCGCACCCGTGTTAGCCCAGCGAAGCAAGATCCTAAACCAACAGTGCCAGCACATGACCACCACCTCAGAGAGCGTCAGCAGATGACGAACATTTGTGAGGCCTTCAATTCCGTGTCAGCACCTGTTGTTGTATTTCTGGAAGAGAAAGGCAGAGTGACTAAGCAGCTTTCCTCGTGATGTTGTTGAGTCCATTCTTCGCTCATCTTCATCGGATAGGAGGTCTTGCCTTGAAGATCAGACCTCGAGTGCTGACATGTGATAAGAGGGTCGGAATCGAGCCAGGAGGAAAAAGGCATGGAGGACACTACAGATGCGGACATCAGAAGGGAAATGATAAAGTCACAGCGAATCCATTCAATGCTAGTACATGCGGAGCTGTATATGTGCAAATGCCCTCCTGGCCATCATCACCAAAGGGAAAAGATGCCTCGCTGGTGGTCGTTGTTGGTAAAAACAGTCGATCAATCGCTAATAGAATCGTAAGTCTGACAGAAGGATCAAGTATCCACCACCAAATAGAAGCGCCCATGGGGCAAGCGATGAAGAGGGTCGAAGAAAACAACAAGAAGAGAGACACAATCTGCTTTTGCGCGCGGAGCAATTGGCATCGCTACCGCCTCGCTCCATGCTCAGGCGGACTTTTTCTATCGTCGGAACCATCAACGAACAAGAAATGAATTCCTCCCCTCCCTTTTTTCTGGTATCAAAATGCAATCATCAGTCGTGGTTCTCATGGCATCCCTGCGCTGTGTAGGGCGGTAGAGCTTCAACATATTCTTCGGCGGCAAAGTCTTGCTTGCCAGACACTTCGGGCCCAGACGAGTCGTTGGTAGGCATGTAGGGTGGAAGCCGGATCATACGAATACGGTCGTCTTCGTCGGCTCCTTCTCTGCTTCCCCATGCAGTCTATCAATTCTGTTAGATACAGCGGTGGCGCAGCATGCGGAACACTTACCTCATATAACGTGCACAAACCAATGAGTTTGATGATCCCGTGAGCGTAACCGAACAAAATCGAGATGGGCAGCAAAGCCAGGTCCTTGGGGTAGCGTCCGAAGTGTCCTACCAACTTGACTGTCTTTGCAAATCCAAAGATCCAAAAGCCAGCAAACACGAGGGCAAGTGTGCGGTCTGCTGCTACCCAATCGCGGGTTGCCAGAAAAATGAGCGAGAACAGGATGGGGTCCATGACTGCCCAGGCGGTCAGAGTCGTCTGAAACACAGCATAGGTGGTCCATGGCTGCGTCCTATTTCTTGTGTCAGCTTTCAGTAACCTTGTCCGCGCCAAACAACAGATGCTCACCGCCAGTAGTGCCGCTCGACGAACAAGCTGGTGAGATTGCTCCTCCAATTACTTCTCACCCAGCGCAAACACTGTTTCAGATACGTCGGTCCGTTCTCGAGTGTGGTTTGGACCTCACAAGCCTGATCATACTGCATCTTGATCTTCCAACCGTGCCTGAATACCCACCGAGTCATGAAGTTGTCGTCATCAGCGTTGAGCTGGCACTGTCTCCAGGTCTCGTTGGTGAAATGAAATGCAAAGTTCTCGTCCTGAAGTATGCGAGTGCGGTAAGCGACAGTCCTGCCAGACAAGCACGGGAGCCCGCCGTCCATGTTCAGACAAGCAGAGCAGTCAAAGTTTCGTCGTTCGAGATACAAGGACCCTAGGAAAGTCCACATGGTTGGTCGAGCAGGACGAATCAAGCGTTGAGATGTGCCTACTGCACCCATGGTGGTGTCCTCAAAAGGGGCAAGCACCCAGGGCATGATGGTGGTAGGCCAGACGACATCATCATCCGCGAAGACAGTGATCTTAGTGGTGACCTGTGGAATGGCCCTGCACATTTGACGACGTTTATTGGCTCTAGCCACGCTCATGACACGAATCTTGTTAAGGTCGATCTGAACGGCCATGTTCAAGGCTCGTTTCACATTGGCATCAGTCGTGACGACTATGATCTCGGCAGGCCGAGTGGCGAGACAAGACCGGATAGTCATCCGTAACCTCTCGCTATCACCATCGATACTGGGGATAATGACGGTCACATCGTTGGAGCTAAACGAGGGACGTTCCGGGATTGGAGTCGAGGAGTAGGTCCAGTGTGAGATTAGGTTGATGAGGAGACGCAGATAGCGGAAGGAACTAGAAGACACCGGGGTCAGCACAGTTACAAGAATGATATCCATGACGGCGACGATGAGGTATATGGACATACAACAAGACAAGGGCGCCAGACCCGCAATAAGACAAAGCCATTATGCATCAACGAGTAGAGGTATTCGGACTCAGGCCAGTGAGAAGCACCGGCCCTTTCGGCCACGGGCAAACATATCGAACATTCAAGAAAGTGACGTTGGGACAAGAACCGCGGCGGCAGGGTGCTTTATAGCCATATCCGGAGCCGGAGATGGGAAATAACACTGGTCTGCATGGGCCGGAAGGCGTCTGGAGCAAGATAGCCGAGACTGGGCCATGGACAATGGCAATGGCGAGCGGAGGAGTTCAGGCTGGTGGAAAGGGAAATGGCGCAGGCGCACAGGTGCAAAGCGCAAGTGCAAGTGCAAGCGCAGGCCGCTGAGCCGGCAGGAACGTGTGATGAGACGCGACTTGCTCAGACGGGATGATGGGAAAATGGTGATGATGCGGATTGACTTTGTGCTGCGTATCGACCAGCGGACGCCAGACAACAGCCTAGCGCGCCTGACTTTCAGAGTTTTGGGGGATGATGGGCGGGCTAGTGGCTGGTGCCAACCAAGAGAGGCGAGGAACCAGAGGAACAAAGGGCAAGATGGCAAGAGGGGAGGCCGAAGGGCGAGGCAAGCCGCACGAAGGTTTGCCGCCTCTTTCGTCGTGCTCGGCGCGCTTCTGACCACCACCTCCCCGATCCATCAGCGTGGATGAAGCTTGTTTCGCTGGCGGACGCGATGTGGATGCCTGGGTGGAGTGTGTTATTGTGGAGAGGTCGGCTGTGGATGCGGGCGATGGGGTGGTATGGCATGGCATGGCAGAGAATCAGCGGCAGCATCATCGCATGCGATGTCGATGCACACCGGACGTGTGCAACAACGCTCGTGTCCAGCGGCCGTGGTTCCTGATGTCTGCCTCAGAGTGGCGGACATCGCGATGACAATGGGTGATGGCGATGGCCGGCGGGGCTGCGACGTGCACATCGTGCACATGCTCAATCCAGTCCCGCCAGCAAGCCCTGCACCACCATCACCACCACCAACTGCACTACCTTACCCACTGCCCGCACCCAGCAACACCCCTCCGTTGACGCAACCCTCCACACCATGCGCCAGAGCCCTAGATCTTCTGCTGCACGTCCGCCTCAACGTATCAAGGTCACGATCTGAGCAAGAAGCAGGAAATGCAGGCAACAAGGCAACATGATCTGGCCGTTGACAAGCCAGACGACTCGCAAAGTGCCGAAGCGGCTGGTGGGATGACCCGCCCGCGCATAAACGGCCTGGTCACGCCGTGCGGCTCGTTGATCAACCTCTGCCTCTGTCTGGTGATGACTGTTGACGATGGTGGTGGGATCGCTGATTATTGACACGGGAATAGAAAGTCGCTATCGGTGCCAATACTGTATTGGATGCAGCGCGAGGGGCCACCAACCGCCCCAAGCCTCGAAGCCCCGAATTTAGGATTGGGTCCAGCGCCGCATAGTCCCCTCGGGCCATCCGCAGCATCAAAGGAGTCAGCCCGCGTCAAGCCACACAGCACGGTAGTTGACGGGCGCCCCCCAAGAGCGAGTCCGATTGCGCAAAACGTGGGGAAGGCGCGCAGTAGACAGGACAAGGAGGCAACAGAGTAGTGTACAGGAGCTGGCTAGGCGGCTATCGGCATGCATGACTGCGTGGATGGCTGCTCTCCAGTCAATGTCCTGCAGGCCGTCTTCTCGCGTGTCAAGAGGACATGGCCAGCCATGCATAAAACAAGATTCGCGCCCGCGCTGGGATTCACGACAGGTCTAGGTTGCTCGCTTCAGCCGTGGCTTCTGACTTCTGCGGTAAAAAGTCCGACCGTCATGTCAAATGGAAGCAGACGAGCTGCTGAGACGTGCGTGCCGCCAGTGCGGCGGTTCGAACGCAGCCCTCGCATGGAACGGTGCAGGCGGCGGGGGCTCTATCGAGGACGTGCTCATGCTGATCATCCGCCATTGCTCTTGACAGAAAAGGGCCTGAGCTCGGAGCTCGGAGAATGCGCACTCTTCTCCGTTTTCCTACCCTCAGTAATCTACCATTGCTGATTGGGAAGAAGTGGGCTGTGGACCTGTGTTTTTCCTGGAGCCCTTGCTTGGCTTTCATCTAATTGCCTTTGTCGCCTAATGATCGCGGTTTCGGCGTGCTTGACCTGCTGCGAGGCTGCTCATTGTTCCTGGCGTCAAACGAGCTACCGGACTCGGGTTGCATCGTCGATATCGCTAGTCCAGCTTGACCCGCATAGGTTGCCTAGTAGCGACCACTCGCTAAAAGGTGGATGTGCTTTTTAGCGCGTCTACAGTCCCCCGACAATCCAGCCAGAATGGGCCCCAGGACCCTGCCGAAGTCATCTGCGGCAACACCAAACAACGGAACCTGCCCCCATACCAATCATTTAGCCTCCCATCTGACCCGGTCCCGTTATCGTTCATCTCTTGCAGGCACATATCGATTTACCCATTCTCGCCGCATTAGAATATGCGGATAAAGGCTGCAGTCACGATGGTGGTGTGTCTCCACCGACCAAGGGCAGGAATTGACCTCCACTCCGGCCAGTAGTGACTGACCCGGTGGGGGGACTTGATGAGCTGTTTCCAGAAGCAGATCCATCGGAGGCCCCGTGCCTCTTCGTGGTTGTTTGTTGAAGCAACGCACAGACAGTGGAATGGTTTGCAGAATCCGCGGATGCTCTAGACGCGGCCTCGTTTCGCGAGCGACGTCCGGCCCTCCTCCTCTTACTTTCTGCTTTGCACACTGCACGTCAAAAAGCCGCTCGGCTGCGGAGTTTTATTTAATAAGCCTGCGACCACGGATAACTCAAAAAGCTTGCCCTGCGTTGTCGGCTTCTCACGCTTAGCCCTCGAGAGGAATGGCGTACCTGTACTGTCGTCACTCTCGCGCTCCGACCATCCCGAACGGACCTCTGGGTTTGGCCTCGTTTCCGCCGCCACCGGCTAGCATCACCTGCTGCTTTTCGTTCTCGCCCTTTCGCCCCAAAATCCTCGAGACTCGAATAGGATAGCCGATCCCGTCCCACAGCGTGGCAATGCGCTTCATGCAGGTCCATCCCACCACGGCCATTTCTCGCTCTCTCTTGTTGCCCACATTGACTTCGTCTGAGAAGCTCGCGATCGTCCCCTCGCGGATGTGTTTCCTGCCGTTCCGGTGCATGACACCCCGCATAGTCATCTCGTCTGATTTGCCCGTTTTGCTAGTGACATGCCGTGGCAGGTACCGTGACAGCTCATGCAACTCCACAGCCGCTCCTCTTTTTTTGACACATCTTCTCATATTATTACTCTCGGAAGCAGCAGCAGCACTTTTCACGTGTGCTGCGAACTCGGAAATCGCGCTTATCTGTGCTTCCCAACCAACCACATATGCCACGTCGCAAAATATTGCACCGGTGGATACACTATTTTCCAGCTTCTACTCGTGTAGCCGATATGCTCGATATGGTCCGCGGAGCTGTCATTACGGTTTCATGTGCTCTTGTTCTAGTGTGTCGCTATCAAACGTAATCTTCGGTTACAGTCTTTGGCCAGAATTGCCAGTAATGCCAAGGACCCTCTTGAAAAGCAACGGTACACATCTTGTGGAGTCGTGCAAGAGAAAGGTCTATATCGAGTACTGCCAGGAGAGAGGACATCAATGCAAAACCCCATGTTAGCCAATGATGTCTAAGTATGACGGGACATTGAGCCACTCTTTTGTAAATCCTCTCTGAGCCAAGTCTCCTCCGAAAATCGTGAGGATTTCTTGGGCTCACGGATTGCTAGGTTGAGAGGAGTCATCGAGGCTAGGCATTACACACGTCTTCTGTGTGCGCTCCCCGATCTGTCTCTTTGCATACAGCGCAAATCCTTGTCGCATCTAGTACGAATCCTCCTTTGTGATTGCTTAGACTGACTTTTGAATTCCGGTGACTCTCTCCTCCTGAGTTCTGTATGTGCGGATCGCTAACTTGAAAGGAGTGATCGAGGCTAGCCACATCACAAGTCCTCCCTGTGCGACCCCTTTGCATCCTGAGCGACACTGGTCACAACTGAAGCTAAAACTCCTTCCTTGTGATCGCTCAAGCTGACGTGTGAACTATGCCTTCCTCAACCTGTACCTCATGCGCGAAGCTCACGTAAGGCTTCTCCTTGAAAGGCGCATACGGTGAACGATACCGCGTCCCAGCGATCGGTCCTCCATTGCTGGAAAGATGACCGCGCAGGAACATGTCCAGCCTCACAAGACCTTTGAGGTCGCCCTCGACCGTGTTCCGGCGGTCTGCGTCCAACCATTCGGGCATAGTCCAAGGCTGCGAAACACCGGGGCCAAAGTCGATCACCCAAGCGTCCTGATGAGAGTCTATGAGTACGTTTTTGGGCGCCACGTCGCCCCATACGAGACCGGCATCGTGGAGAGCGTAGACCGCGGTTGCAATCTGGCCGCGCCATTTCGCTCGTAGTGCTGGCGAGTGTGGAAGTTCGGTGTGGTCTATCATGTCGTCCATTGGTCGTGCGCCTTCAATGAAGCGCATCAGCATACCGTTGATCTTACCGGTAGTAGCAGAGAAAGTGAAGCCGATGAGTGGAGGGACTCGAACTGCTGTCAGATCTGGATGGCGGTGCTGAAGTTGCATGTATGTGCGGGCTTCCTCTGTGAACGTCACTTGATGTCGAACCGGCTTAAATGCCATCTTTCTCGTGGCACCAATGACTCGTACGACTTTCGGTATGTGATGTGCTTCGGCATACTCTTCTTTAGTATATTCGATGATGACTTCCGAATCCATGTAGAAAGCAAGGTCGCTGAGAAGTGCTGAGCTTTGATTGTCGCAAAACCGCTCTAGACCAGCCGTGAGGTCGGACAATTCGATCTCATCATAATATTTCTCGACGATGTTGCCCAGAGTTCCATCATACGGCACCGCTACCAGAGTCACCTTCGCTTCCGGCTCAATCAATCTGAATACCAAAGTGCGTGGTCTGAAGTGCTCGGAAAGCAGAAAATCCGGTTTCTTATTTCGTTGCGAATGGAGCAGGCAAAGCTCCGGCAGTACGGGAGCGACGAGCCATCTCTCATACTCGATAGAGGTTTTGAGGTCGTTGTTGTTCTGCTCGAGATATGAGAGCTTGGGATAGAGATAGTCATTGGGGTCGATATCGTCCGGGTCGAATTGTCCGTCTTTGTAGGAGGCGAAGAGCGAAACGCGAACGCCTGCGCAAAGAAGACTGAGTTCTACTGTGAGGTCCAAGGGCCACTCTAGTGACAGGAAGGTATATGGAGGCCACTTCTCCTCGATGTACTCGGCCTGCAAAGGGCTGTCCGCAACATCTGTGTCCATTGCTATAAATACTCGATAATCTGTGAGACAGCGCTTCCTGTTCTCTCTTTGATACGCTCAAAGCAGGACTGCGGTCTGAGGTGCATTAGGAACGACTTCGGCAGGAAAGGCGCTTGATCAGACATTCATCGTTACACAAAAATTGCCACTGTAGGGACTTCATATTCGCCCAGATGGCTCCTGGAGCACCCCCGATCTTCCTGAGTCGTGGTTTATGGGCTCGTGGTGTTCCAATGCGTAAAAATATGTGCTAGGTGTATTCTTGAATAGGATTAAAATGCATTCGCAATCGCCCTACTGCTTTTGGCATACCGTGAAATTGTTCATTGGACACTTCGTGACGTCGCGAAGAGGTTACACAATTACTTACTATATTGCATATCTATGATTCAACAATTGTTTGTAGTTTTGAACGAATACAAATTAGTATCTTGGATCGGATGAAGTCAAGAGTTGCATTGCCAGCGTTTCCTCAACGAAGGCTCTGAGAAAAGTATCGTCAGCAGCGATTGTCATTTTTGAGGGGTTCTGAAAGTATAGGGGATCATCGGCCGGTTTGTACTTCTCGACAGAAGTAATTAATTGTTCCATGCAAAGTGCACCGTAGCCTTTCGAGTGAATACAGAAAAAGCATTGAACGTTGATTGCCGTTGTCATATCGTCGTCGTCGTCGTCCGAATCGTTTTCGTGCCATCAAAAGTGGTCCGAGCGTCCCGATCACGCCGGGAGCTCGTCGAGACTTTTTATCAGTCCGGACGACATTCAGCACATTGCCAGCCATCACCACACCGCGATCTACCCCTCGGTCGCCTTCGTGATACCTATTGTCAATACTCACGACCATGTCTTCGCATCTGGGCCGCGCATTGGCGCGCCACCCGCAGTACATCCGGTTCTTCGCGCGCAATGCCTCGTCCACTTCCGAGGCCGCCAACGCTGCGAAGAATGCCGCCTCAAAAGCCGGCTCGGCTGCTGGCGAGGTTGCCGGTGATGCTACCTCAAAAGCCTCACAAGGATTGTCAAAGGTCACGAGCTCGGCTGGGCCTGCGCTGAGCAAAGCCGCTGGTGCTGCGAGCAATGCGCTCAATGCCCTTGGCAAGGCCGGAGGAAGGACAGGAAAGGCAGTCTCCTTTGTGCAGTGTACGTCGGATTCGCAATTGCGAATGTTTGTCATGACGAGCTGACATTCTATTTAAGCGCTTGTGCCTCCCACCATCTACTACTCAAAGGTCGGCTTGGAGCTCGCTAGACTTGTCGCTCGTGGCAGGAGCATGAGCCCTCCGTAAGTCTACCAAGAAGCCGATATATGTTTTCCACTGTGTCTGACTTCGAGTCAACAGGGACGTTGCCACATTTCAGAGCTACTTCCAACCTATTATCAATGCCGCCAGGTCTCCCAGCACCATCCTCAATGCGGCCCCCTCTGCCAATTCACTAAACCCCAGCTCGTTTCTCAACAGGATAAGGGACGTTGATAACGCACAGCTCGTCAGCGCCGGTATTGCCACTGCCGAAGTCATCGGTTTCTTCACCGTTGGAGAGATGATCGGCAGAATGAAGATCGTTGGTTACAGGGGTGGCAACGCACACGGCGGAGAGCATCACTAGAGTGGCACAGGAGCTCTCGCAAGAGCACGAGGGGATTTTGGTGTAAGAGATGAAAACGCACAGATATGCGGCTTGACGCAGCCGTCTTGTCTCCGTCTCGACATCTAAAAGCAGCGTTCATAGACTCTGAAGCGTCTCCTGTACAGTATTAAGTCCAGCAGCGCGGCGGTCAATCAACCATTTCTTTGTCTGGCAGGCGACTTTCTGATTTACAAAACCGTGACCAATCTCAATATTGTGTACAAATGCTCTGAATGTGAATGAAAGTTGCGTAGGCAGGATGCGAGGAACCAGTTCCGGATTTAGCAGTCTAAATCCGAGCGGGCAACTTTTTTCTATCAAGCGCCGCAACGAGCGAGCTCCAAGTCTCTCTCCGACAAGTCACATCATGGATCCACTGGCGCTGCTGACACGGTCAGCGAAGACGCCGAAAAGTCGGCCACGTGCTGCGCCGGCACAAATGCCCTCTCGAGGGCCGAGCGGCAATCCGCAGCTGTATCAATCGTCCACGGGCAATATTTCTGCGTCTGGGCTGAAGAGGAAGAGAGACTCGGACGCCGAAGCGCAAGCACATGGCCAGGATAATGCTCTTGACTTCTTTAGCCAGAGTAATGGAGCTTCCAAAGGTCGGTCTGGTTCGGCGCACATCCCAGCTTCCGGCAGCCTGGTGGACGTCGATGAGGCTGAAGAGGAGCCCATCCCGGAGCGCATGAGCTTGAGCGAACGTAGGAAGCTCTTCAAAGAGCACAAACTCAAATTCTCGATTCTGGAACAACGAGTAGAACCTGTTAAATCAAGCAAGAAGAAGACAAAGAAGACCACTTCTAATACCACGGGCGCGAAGAGTGCGGAACAGATATTCCCTGATCCGGTTACACAATTCCGCCAACTGCGGTCGAAACACAAGCTGTCGAGTGGCCTGGTGGAGAACATTCAAGAGCAGGGCTTCAGACTACCAACTGAGGTACAGCTTGCGGCGTTGCCCGTCCTCCTAAATGGCGAGAGTGAGCTCTATTCCGAAGATGATGAAGTGGCGAAGAGCTTTTACGGCAAGGGGGACGCGGTCAATCTTTTGACCATCGCACCTACTGGCAGTGGGAAGACGATAGCGTTTCTGATACCACTGATTGATGCCATACACAGAGCAAAGAGCAGAGGCGAAACAGATGGTCCACAAGCGGTCGTGTTGGCTCCTACCAAAGAGCTCGTGAACCAAATTGTGAATGAGGGCCGGAAGCTGGCGAGCGGGCTAGGTCTCGACATACAAAGCGTGCGAAAGGGAATCAACCTTGGTCTGTCGGGGACAGAAGCCATTGGCAAGTCGATACCGGATATCATAGTTGGAACTCCTATTGGCCTTCAACATATCTTAGAAAAGCCAGCAGAGGGCGAGACTGAAGGCATGGTTCAGTGCCTGCCGACTGTCACGCGTCTGGTCCTTGACGAAGCCGATGTCCTTTTGGACCCCTTGTTCAAGAAACAAACCGTGAGCGTCTGGGAAGCGTTGAACAATGCTTCTCTGACGGTGTCACTCTGGTCCGCAACTGTGTCATCCTCCGTTGAGACCGACATCAAAGACATCATCGCTAAACGACACGAAGCTCTCCGAACTCCTGCACCGCTTCTCCTGCGTCTGGTGGTCGGCCTCAAAGATTCTGCCGTCCCAAATATATCTCACAGGCTGACCTACTGTGCGACGGAACCCGGCAAGCTCATGGCTTTGCGCGAGCTTATGATGCCAAAATCTGTCAACTCATCATCGTCCTCTGAGAAGCCGCTGCGCGCACCCTTTCTTGTTTTCACCCAGACTATACCCCGTGCGAGCGCATTACACTCTGAGCTAAAATTCGATATTCCCGCTTCAGCAGGAGGCTCGTCAAGGATTGCTGTGCTCCACTCTGAACTACCTGATAGAGTGCGAGACAAGATCTTGACCAATTTCCGCAAAGGCGAGATATGGGTGCTCATCACTACTGATCTACTGGCAAGAGGTGTGGATTTCAAGGGCGTCAATGGTGTTGTCAACTATGATATTCCCACGTCGGCAGCGAGCTATGTACATCGAGTGGGACGTACAGGCAGAGCAGGGAGGGAAGGTGGCGTGGCTGTCACGCTTTATACTAAGGAAGACATCAAATGGGTGAAGATCATTGCCAATATCGCGGCTTCGACCGAGCAACGCGGAGGAAAGACTGAAGGTGTCCAACAATGGCTCCTGGACGCTTTGCCTGATGTCAGCAAGCAGGACCGCAAGAGGCTAAAGACCAGAGGAGTGCAAGAGCGGAGGAAAGACGAGAAGACAAGCCGGATCAGCAGCAAGAGCGGGTTCGTCAGACGCGAGGAGAATAAGCGGCGCGACAAAGCACAAGCTGCTCGGAGAGCGGACTAGCATGATTCGACACTGAAGGACCATGACTACAATGCATATGATGGTCACTGTAGGTTTACAAAGGCGCCACCATCTACCAGTAACTGCGCGCCGGTGACATATGCCGACAAGTCGCTGGCCAGGAACACAGCGGGCCCTGCTAGATCTTCAGGCTGCCCCAGTCTCCCTAATGGGATACGGTCCTCCATCCGCGTCCGCTTCACCTCATCAGCCAGATCGGCGTCATTCATCTGAGTACGGATAGTGCCCGGTAGCAGAGCATTACACCGGATCCCATGCTTGCCCAGGGCACAAGCAGCAGACTGCATCAGCGAAAGCACACCAGCTTTTGTGGGCGTATAGTGCGTTTGTCCTGCTCCACCTACCAGCGCAGAGATACTGCTTACGCCAATGATGCTCCCACCGGGCGGCGTCTGCACCACCATTTGCCTCGCCGCAGCCTGCACAGCAAAATACGCGCCTACGAGATTCGTATCGATAGTCGACGTCAACAACTCAGGTGACAGACTGGACTCGCATCAGCTCCTGTTTAGCACCAACAGAAACCTGCCTCTCACCTCAGAAAGTCATGAAACCTGCACACACCAGCATTACTAACAAACACATCCACCCTTCCCCACCGCCGCACAGTCGCACGCACAAGTTCCGTCCCCGTCTCGGGCAGCGAGATGTCGCCTGGAACATTCATGAGTCTATCCTCTCCGCAGGAGCGTAGCATAGTGGCGATTTGTGCTGCAGACGAGGCGTCGTCTAAGTGGTTCACGCATACCCGTGCTCCGTGCGCTACGAACGAGAGAGCTATGGCGCGACCGATGCCCGTTGCGGCGCCGGTTATGATGGCGACTTTGTTGGAGAGGAGCTGGGGCGTGGTGGAGGCCATGGTCTGGTGGAAGGTGGTGGATGGTCTGGTCGCAGGGTGGATATGAAGCGGGAGAATGGGTTGTTTAGATATTTCCAGCGAAGATAGCCTGAAGCCGCGTCTGGCTCCAATGCCTCAGTCCAAAGTGTCCTCGATGCTCGTAGTCGTAGTGCCAATTATGTCCGCGGAGCATTCGTCTTGTCGAATCAGCGAGTCCCTCGCTCGTCAGAAAAAATTACCAGGACGCATGAGATCCAAGGACTCCAGCTCTGATTACTCTGCTGTTACTGTCGCTGTAGGTATCTGACCTTGTCACCATGCCCGCTTCGACTCTCGTCTGGCCAGAGCTTCCAATGGAATTTGATCAATTGTCCGTGTGCCTCTTTGCTGTCAGGATTGTGCTGGTAGAGTGGGGGGCATGTCTCTTATACTGCGGATCAGATGTCCGTCCCTCTTTCCCCGCCCCCACGTTGGATGCATGTGGCCGATATCTCTCCACGGTGTTGGGCTTTACCTTCATTGTATTATCTCTCTGGACACTGCTTTCGTCTCCGCTAAGAATTAGGAAACCGCCCACGACAGAATGGTGACGGAGCATGTGCTCATATTTGCGTCGAATGTCACTTCATCATTCATCCCAGACGTTTACTGTACTGTACATACTATATTCATACACCAACCATAACCTCATCACACATGACCCCTCTACTCAGCGCTCATCACCGCCTAAAAACAGCAAAAAGACTCCTCCTCCGTCCCTGCTTAACACTCCGATCACTCCCCCTGTCTCTAAACCCAGCAATGGGCGGCGGCTCAGCGGTCCCCGAGTCCTCAGAGCTCTGATCCGAGTCCGCCAGGCCCTTTTCCGTATCCGTCGTGCTGTCCAGCCACGCCTGATCTATCGGCAGCGACAGGCGGTGACGCCCCTTTATATCGCGGTCCTGTTGGTCTTTGATCAGGCTGGCGAAGGACTGTGTGCTTAAGGGTCGCGGCCTGGGCTTGTGGAAGTCGAGTGGCGTTTCACTGGCTGGACGGCGGCGGGCGGGGCTGGATCGGTGCTCGTCTTGGGGTGGAGATGTATCCCGCCTGGAGTGGGAGGTCATGCCGCTGCGAATGGACGAGTCTCCGCGCTCGGACATGGTCATGATTTGCTCGTCGAGAATGCTGTGGGCGAAGAATGTGGTCGGAAGTGTAGGGTTCTTGCTTTGCGAAACGAATGATGCGGTGTTGTCGCCACCTCGCGACTGCGGTCTTATGCGACGGTTTCGTTCGGGGCTAATGTGCGCGTTCAGGTTCGTCACTGTCGTGCCCTTTGTGCCGACGTTGTCCTCGGACATTGGCTGGAACCGTATGATGCCTCTGTGTGCCGGGACTTTGAGCATGCGGTGCAAGAACTTTTGGATCTCGTTGGTATTGACACCGTTGGCGTGGAGGTCCATCTGTCTTGGGGTCGTCGATATGTGCATGAAGTAGGCAGGATCAAACCCGGAGCCAAGCATGAGGCAGACGCTGTGGTCGAGATTGATCATGATGGATTCCTGAGAGCAAACATAAAGTTGTGTTAAAAGAGACGACAATCGCGTGACGAGTTTGAATTCATCCTTGACCTGATAGTCATTAGCATATGATTTTGTGAAAAGGACAGGTCGGCGCACGATAACATTGGTCCTCAGTTGGACCAGGATAGGTATAGTGGGCTTGACCAGCTCCTCGAGCGACTCCAATTGTGTGCCGCGGAAAGAATGCCGGGGCTCTGCGTTGTTGAGAGGCATTTGATATGAGAATGGCGTGTCTAATGGCATTACAGGTTGACGCTTCAGTCTGCCGTCTGGTCGTTGTTGAGGTGAATCGTTTCTTCTACTAAAAGTATCGCTGAGTGTCCTAGGTCGTGAAAGATCTGCGCTGTACGCATGCTCTGCTTCATCAGGTGAAAGCATATCATTCAAGTCGTCGACTGGTGTCCAGGGCCGAGGCGTCTCTTGCAGATCGTCGCCGTTTAAGTCGAGGAAAGAGTGACCAGGAAACAAAGGTTGATCGTGAAGAAATGAAGAGCCTGTTGAGTGCGGCATGATGGTAGAACCACGAAGAGCGAAGGAAGAATCTATGTGAGATCCACAGGTCGCAGTCTGCGGTACAGTCCACTACGCCCTGGCGCCAGAGTTGCTCCAAAGACGAATCGTAGAGGTCCCACTTCCGCCGCAGGATAAGTCAAACGCGGGTTGGGGATGATGAGGACGCTGACGGGAGTTCGAGAGATTTAGTGACCCGGACAGCGATGGGTATTTGGCAGACCGGGTCTGGAGGTGGCACAAGGCCGTGCCGTTGAAGCGAGCATTTCGTTGGCAGGTTTGAGGCTCCGTGATCCATGGTCTGGGTCTGACGGGCGGTCGGTTTCACATTACCATATTTGACGGCTTGGAGGCGTGGAATAAGGCCGGAGCCTTGCGTGCGTATCCTGGGTTAGCGCGCATGGTCGGTAATCTGCCCAATCGCCATCAGGCCGAATATTGCATGACTGCGGTCGATGAGTGAAGAAGGGGAGCGAGGGAAAACCGCCGACGATATCGTTCGGGCCTTTTGCGTGCGTTGTTGCTGGTATGCGGTGATGAACCCCGCGCTGGAACTTGGACATCTGAGACATCTGTGCTGGGCTGATACCCAAAGCCATCATTCTGAAACTGCTGTGAGCATTTGCTTCGAAGAGGGCATTGAATAAATATCGCATCAGTCCTGCATTTAGGCAGGATCAAGTGGAGCGTGGCCATAATCTAAAGGTTTGATATACAATCGCTGAGAAAGATAGTGGCCGGCACCACTCCATGAGTGTCACCCTGTAAGCAGATGCCAGACCCTACCGCTCTTGATTGAATGAGTACCTCGTGGCTCTTGCTTACATATCGTGCTTGATGACCATAATAGTTGAATACTTGACAAGTGCCTTGATCAGTTTCCAAAAGGAAGGTTGCCATAAGGGCATCGTTCAAAGCGACCACAATCCCGCCATCGCTATTACCCCTCAACCTCCAATTGCACAAAAATGCACAATCACATGCCGTGCCCACCCAGAACTCCTTACAGTATCAATAAAAAGATCTTCAGGGCAACCAAGATATCACGATCATAGATCTCATCCAGATCTCGACTCGGCGTGAACCTAATCTCGGGTCGTGCGATAAAGTAATAGTGACCCGTCGACTGCACATGTTGCCCCGCGATCTGCCCCTCCATCCACCTCCATGACGACACCAGCGTCAGGCACGAATACAGCACAGCACGATACATATATCAGCGCCGCCGCATCTCTTTCCTCAGTACAGCTAAGTACCCTCTCGTCTTCACAATCACCTGCTAAGTACCTCGAAAAATCCACAATGTCCTACCAGCAACACAACCTCGACGGCGACACCTCGGGCAAGACGCTCGACGCCGGCGCCAACGCAGGCATGCCGCACACCGACCTGGCGGACGGAGTCCACGAGCAGGCCTCAAGCTTGGGCAAGCCGACCGCCGCCGGGGAGAAGACCGTCGGCGCGGGCAAGAGTGCGTTCGACGCGGATGGTGGAGCTATTGGGAAGCAGTTCAATGGTATGTCATAGCATCGGAGACACAAGATGAAGGGATGAATGCTGATGGTGTTCGTAGCTGATGGAGCTATTGGCGGTATGGCGCAGAAGGTCGGCGGACCGTTTGACAAGCAGGGCGCCATCGGGAAGCACTTCAATGGTATGTTGTCGTCCGGATATAATAACATGAGGATGTAGCCGTACTAACAACACATAGCGGACGGTCAGATCGGCGGCTCGGTCCAGGAGCACCTCGGCAAGAGCGAGTAATTTCCCGACTGTTTCGTTCTTTCGTTACCTCAGGAGTTTATTACAAGGATGTGCAATGCACTTGTACATTAGATCTGTTGGATAATATTAAAATCATTCATGCTTCTGTCTAACTTGTATTGCATCATGCATGTTGGTGAGGTGATATTCTCAAAATCCATGTCTCATATATGAACTCGCTCAACCTTTGCAATCTCATCGCCAACTCCATTACCTCTTTGAACGCCTGCTGAACTCCATGCTGTGCTTTGATATGTCTTGTAATATACAACGGTGTCCTTCCTCCGGCGGAGGACCTCTGGTGCAAGACCGTGCTTCCCTCGGCTGGCTCTGGCGTCTGCACCGGTCGACTCAGCCAGCGTATCCTGTCGGAACGGCGCTACCACTTGGCCGAGCTACAGAGGTAGCCGCGGTGGTGGTCGAGGATGTCTGCGAAACTGACCAACTGGGCGTGTAGGTGGGAGCATAAGGTGTGTTGGTAGGAGCACCACCAATACCGATCTCAGAAATTGTCGGCGTAGTTCCGGTGCCCTACACCGTCACCGTCACACAGACTGTATTGGGCGGACAAGTAGCCATGGGTGTTCCTGTCGGCTCCGGTTGGATGGTCTGGTATGCTGTTTCCGTGACCGTGGCCGTGGTTTCCGTAAACTCAACGCTGAGCCAGGTCGAATAGAAGGTCTTACTGTCGATGGTCGTGACTGGCGTAGAGCATTTGATGAACTGTGTGACAGGGTGGACTTCGGTAGCCAATCGAGTCAGTGTCTCCGTGATTGGAGTCGGCACCGGAAGATACATGGCCGACTTGCTGGCAGACGCTGTGATCGTCGTCACCACAGCAGTTGCATCATGATTACAACCGGACTGGCAAGACGTGACAGTGAGTGTGCTCATCGTCAAGCTCGTGATGGTTCGTGTCACTTCTTCGTCCACCAAAGTCGTCGTAATAGGGCAGACCGTAGTGGTGGTATAGACAGTGTTGATTTGCGTCTCGGTCGTGGTAGTCGGAGCCGGTATCGCGGACGCATCTGCCAGCCTTCCAAGGGCAACGGCTACTAGCAGAGCAGGGATCGTTGCAAGCATCGTGAATGACGAGATGTGGAAGTCAATGCGAACTCCAAGTACGCTATCCAAAGAGCAGTCAAGTGAAACGAAAGATGAACAGAAACGCTGCAGTGATTCGATGGTCCAAGACAAGTTCAAGCGAGTGACGAAGCGAGTGACGGTAATGCAGATATTACAATAGCAATAGAAGGACTGTCACAGACGACGAGAAAAAGAGACGGTTTTGTCATTTTGGGACATGCTCGCACCTACCTCTTGGTCGGGACGCCGTATCGCTGGATGGCAGTCGCAATGAGTTGCGGTGTGGTCGCTTCCGACCACGGATACGACCGCACTTGCCATGGCGATGGTTGGCGGCCGGGAAATGGCGTCACGCCCGATACGTGCTGACACTGTGGATGGAAGATATGACAGCCGCCGCCTGAGGGAAAAAGACTTGGAGATCTGTGGGTCGGGCCATGCAAATGCTTGGCCGGTGAGTCCGAGGCGCCCATCAGCCCCAAAATAGCCCTGTCGCTCGAGTTTTCGCACCGTCAAATTGGTTCGCACCACACCCAATCCGGCCATCTTTCGGCTGGGTGCGAGTGACACGACCCGCGATACGACATGACACCTCCCTGCATTAATTCTCTTCTTTCCGAACCCCTCCAGCCTTACAAGCACGTGTTTCACACAGTCATTTTGACAATCTCCGTATCTGTACACCACGTCGCTCAAGAAAGGTCGGAACCAATAGTGCTTGGTAAAGGGAAGCTTGCGTCTGTGAAAACTGACGATCCGTCCCTCAACTATGCAGAGTCTATGATTGTAGCCAAGCATTTCCAGCCCTGCTCCTGCTCGATGTACGAGAGATACATCCACCACTTTTTCAAAAGATTGTGCATGTGCTGGTGGTGCTGCGTCATTCCCCACTCACCCGAGATTCGTCGGGATATACCCTTTCACCAGCGTCTGAGAAGACCTTCGATTGGCAATCAAAGACCCTCTTTGGCAAGCATGTCTACGGGCGATTAGCGAGGGACGGTTATCGCAAAGAATGAGGCCCTGACCGGCTATGTCTAAATAGAGCGCAACGGCATTGAAGCTGTTTGCGGTCAGTTTGACCCGATGGCGATCGCTAGTCCTGACTCACTTCCTCTTGCGTCCGCTCATCTCGAAGAAGAACCATCGCAGGCGATTGGTCCAGTTGATCAAATCGAGGTGGCTGACTCCGTTGAGTGTGCCCTTGTATGTGCCCCACTGGCTGCTTCCAATGCTTACGAGCCCATCGTTGGCTCCTTCGCTTCTCTCGACGATACGGTGCGACTGCCGGAATACGGACAACCAGCCTGGGTCGAATGCAGCGCCGTAAGAGTAGTAGCTGCGTGGTCAGTCATGGTGCAGAATGAGCACAGCCATCTGTTGTATTCTTACCTAACATTCGGGTCATCTGGAGTCTTTTGATTGAATGTCTCGCTCATGTACGTCTGGGTGAGCTGGCTGAATGCGCCGGACTCAAGCCCGAAGAATTCTAAAACTTTGTAAACTTTTGGGATGTTCAAAGCTACGAAGCTATTAGCTTCTATCTCGTATTTGTCCGTGACAGCACGAACGTCCGATTTGCTCCAGTATGTAGTCTGCAAAGGTCGAACCTTGAGCTTTTCAGTGGTGCGATGATGCAATCTCCCTCTGCATGTACCTACCCCTATGAGGTGTGGCAACAGTAGTCAAAGACAGGATCTTGGGGTTTTCTGGTTTCAGACGGCTGATCATATAACGAGCATCTAGACCACTAATTGAAGTGAGAGACGTATAGTGGCCACATGAGTGTATGCTCACCCCTGGTTTCAGTCAGTGACATTCCTAGAGAAACGAGGTCACCGTACCATGCTATGTCTGTTGAGATTGTCAGAGCAGGCGTGCTTCTAGAGTGAGATCTCCGTACTTACGCGATAATATTGACACTCCTACCTGCCGCTTTCTCCTCGATGTAGGTGCGAAGCTTCTCCGCGCGTGCCTCTATAGAGCCAGAAGGCGGGACCGTAGCGGTGAAGCACTCTACGCCTCGGGCTGCAAGAGCCTCCGTGATACCGCGCCAGTAATGTATTCCTGGTAAGCGGGCTCCGGCCAGATGCAATTGGTCGAAACCAAACAGGCCATGTGCAAGAATGATCGGATTCTTAGGTTTTGCTTTGCAATGATCAGTACAAAAGTTCACATGGCAAGGCAGATGGGCTGTACCATATTCATTTCGGACTATAGCATAGTCGTCTTCTATCAATCGGCCAAGGTCTCGGATTCGCGGATCTGAGGCTTGTTTACTTTCAATGCGGGTAAGAGAGAAGCGACGAGAGGAGGAGTGTCCGGCCAGATAGTGATTGCAGGGCCTGTAGAGGCGCGCTGAGCGCGTCCCGATTGTCCTCTTCATGCAATGCAAAACGAGAGTCGGAGATTAATTCAATTGAGCAGCGATCAAACCTCCGAGCAAGAGGGTTGTCAGCCTTCCGGAAAGTCTGAGGCGCAATGACGACACGGGCTTCGTTTGCAGTCGCGTTGCGACCTCTTGTGTACAACCTTCAGACTGGCTCAACAAACTGGAGCGTTCCATTTCAATGCCTAAGGTAATACAAAATCGGTGAGATGTTCATTATTCAGAGTGCAATGTCTGGATACGCCTCGACCGGCCGCGACCACTTTGCGTGCCGCCTGTTCCTGTACCAGTCGACAATAGACACTATCCACCAGAATACGAAGAACACCGCAGCGACAACGCTGTATGCGACTTTCCAGCTGCTCGATGCTCCCGCAAGCTGAATACCTAAGCCTCCGTTGATGCCTGCAAACGTCACGAATATGCGGCCAGTCCATCGATGCACCATTCCTGTTGTATTGCGGCCGACATTCCGAAAACGACGGTGCCCTAGGAAGCCCGAGAGAGGCTGTACAAGCAGCACACCGTTTACGACGAGACCGATGATCGCATGAGGGTGTGACAGCTATACCAACCGTAAGCTTGTGGATCTCGAAAGCTTTGACGATAGACTCACAACGTGTCTCTCCCGCGCCATCCAAACCCCCATACCAAATCCTGCCAGGGCGAGTATGTACGCAATAGCTTGCCATATGCCATGGATGTACACAGCACCATTAATCTTCAGCAAGCGAAGCAAAGCCGAGCCAAAAGGCATCATGAAGGCGAACGCCAGCATCATGCAGACGCCATGAGCCAATAGTATCCTGAAGCGGAGACGGATCTGGTCCTCGAATCCTGGCTCGCCACTGGAAGGGCCATCAGGACTTCCAGAGCCGCCAAAGCCCCCGTATCCGCTCGGTTCGCTAGATCCCCAATAGCTACCCTGTGCGGCAATGGGTTTGGCTAAAACATAACCGTCAATAAGTTACAATGGCAGAGGAATGAGAGAAGTAATTCGGTAGCTCACCATTCACTACGACTAGGCAGAGATAGACGCGGAGGGTTCCAAGCATCGTTCGATCGCCTGATGGCATTGTCTTGATCTGTAAGAAAAGGCAGAGATGGGAAGCTGGTGGAAGTCACAATTGTGGCCCTGACATGGTCCAGCTTTATCGCGCTGAAGAACATCATATTCACTTGGGAAATATGCTCGCGCATATATGGCCATCAGCTCTGAGCTGAGTGGCGATTGACATCATTTCCGATGCTAATGCCTACTTATATAGCATAGCCACGTTAATCAAAGTCGTGCATACACAGAATATTGCGGACGACATCAAGACAGTGCAACATCTCTATTGGCCGGCGCTGTATGCGGGTTCGGGATGCGGAGAGTGAAACAGCCCCGACGTCTGGGCTGCTGTTGGACGGAGACCAAAGTCGTCAATCACAATGCGGTCATGCCGTGGGCTGAAGAATCCTTTGTTGTTCAGTAACTGCTGGAATCTCGAGGTTGAGTGCCGGATGCCGGCCATTTCATGTGGTCATAGGCCCGTACGGAACCCCACGGCCGAAGGCTGTGTTTATATTACCGGCTCGTCTATTCGAGGCTCGCTACAAGAGACCCTGCTGCGGCTGCGACAGCGAAGACATAGCTGACAGTGTACACGCAGCACGCATGCTTGGGCTGATAGAATTGCTTTGTTCATCTCCTCGCCTTGGGTTGGGAAAGTTTTAGGATCCTTGTATTGGCACTCGGCGGACGCTGTTCGGTATGTCTAAGGTCAAATACCACCTGCTACGAATGCCGAAACTACATGAGGTTTGGGTGAATTCGGGCATAATTGAAATCATGGCTCGTACGTTCATGGACGATCTGTATTCACCTCACTATCTGGTATGGCGCTTCGAGTGCACATTACTGATCACCATGCTCTCCTCGGTATTCATTCTACCCTGCTACCGAAGTGTACCGTTTCACGTAATCCTCGGCAACAAAGGCAGAAACGCCTTGGTACGCCAAAAGCTACTCGCAACATCGTCGTTGTCTCCAATCTCATCTAAAGTCCTGAATCGTAAATACCGCGCGATAGCTCCAACAGCCATGGAAGCGCGCACAGCCGGCCCGTCAACCTCGGGCGTGAGCCGCGGCTTGACCGACTCCCAGAGCCGAGTCCAGAAGACATTCTCTATAACATCTCGCTGCTCTTGGACGTGTGTCACGTCATCGATCGTGTATGTCACGAAACCTTCGTACAGACTCCACATGGACTTGCCGAAGATGTCGATGCATGCGTGGTCCCAGTCAATGACGCTAGTTATGCTGCCATCGTCCGGGTTGGCGAACATATTCATGGGGATTACGTCCGTGTGGGTCAGGACGAGCGGCAGGCTGTCGATGAGGTGCACGTGCTCCCTTACGTGCTTGACGAAGTCCATTGTCGCGGTGGTGGCGTTTCTCTTGAATGCTGGATGCTCGAGGACAGAGTCCAGCCGCTTCGCGGCCGGAGCAGCATAGCCATCTGGGTGCCGAGCGGATTGTCGTTGATCGGAGACTTGCACTGGCTTTGCAAAGAAGTCTGCCAGATCGGAGACCGTACGGCAGAGCTTGTCCACTGGGAAGGGCGGCTGAGGGAGGCACATCATGTGAACGCCCGGTGCAACATTGGCTATATAGGTGGGTATAGGGAAGTCGTTGCCGTCTTCGAAGGTGTACCGTGAGAGCCGCGGTGTCAAACCACCATAGATACTGCTCGCTAGCGACAGCATGTCGTCGTCCAATGCATGCCTTCGGAATTGCACTACCTTGCCTTTTGACCGGGATATAAGGGTGAAGCTACACACGCCCTGTATACGAGCCGGCTCAATCTCCTCTGTTCCCAGGATTTCTCTAGCGAGACCAATGCATGTCGCTCTTGTGATGTCAGGTCGCTCGAGTTTTCTTCGGACTGTGGTATCGAAGAAGTCATCGATAATCTCTTGATTCCACTGTTCAGCCCAGGGACCGGGCTGATAGTCAGGGGCCAACATGACGGTAGTGTGTGCAGGCAGTCTGAATGGACTGAGAGAGGAGATGTGTGGGAAAGTGTGACAAAGTGGCACTGTGGCAGACACTGTACGACCACGGCTACTTACATGTTGCGCTGTCACGGCTCAGGTTTACCTGCCCTGGTCATCAAGGAATTTAGCGGCCTGTTCTGCGAGCCGCATCGCAAAACGATATGCCACAGCGTCTGGATGGCTTAACGAGAATGCGTGAGAGCCCATCTAATTCGATATCGTGTGCGCTCTCCTCTTTAACGAACGCCATCTCGATAGACATGTACAATTTTCTGGATAAACAAAATGTCGTAGGACGTCTGGCCCCTGACTCGAGCCCCCAGAGTGTCGCGTGTTGCAGATGACTGAACCGTGGCGCTTTCCCCGGCATTTGGTTGTTGTCCCTTGAACCTTGTTCCTAGCTTCCACATGCGATGTTGTTCCCCCTACGTTCGCTTCGTACTTTCACCGCCCGGTCGCCACATGCTAATTGCTCTGAATGCGAGCCATGGCTTCAGACTTTCGGATCTTGATGCGGATGCTGTTTATCCTCGCATTCTTGCTGAGCTCGACATCTGCATTCTACATTCCAGGTGAGCAGGCCGCTGCATCAACCTATGACAGGTGGCTGACGTCGCAGCAGGATGGTCTGTCAAAAGCTACTTTGATGGAGAAAAGTTGCCTTTATTCGTCAACAAAGTCTACTCGGATTACACGCAGCTTCAGTATGCCTTCTCCGAGCTGCCATTTGTCTGCGCTCCCAAGGGCAACACTCGCGCTCCAGGCTTTACCAGCGGTTCCAACCTGGCTCTAAACATTGGCGAAGTACTGCGAGGAGATCGGATCGTGGTGTCGGACTACGACCTTGCCATGTGTAGGGATGATGAGGTACATTTCCTTTGCAGCCAGACTATCGACGAGGCAGGTCTCAAGAAAGCTCAAGAGATTGTGAAAGACGGCTATGTTGCGGAGTGGATCGTCGACAACCTGCCAGGGGCAACAAGCTTTGTGACTGTGGACAAGACACGAAAGTACTATGCTACGGGGTTCAAGATGGGCCAGACCGACTCTCACCCAACCACTGGGCAACCGCGCTACTTCCTGAACAATCACGTCACACTCGTCATTCGCTGGCACAGAGCGTCAGGACGGGACGGTGAGCACGGAAAGAAGGTTGTCGTTGGATTCGAAGTCTATACAAAGAGCATCGAGGCCGAGAACAGAGATGCAAGCGGAATACCACAAAATCTCCGCAACGTGAGCAGAGGATTCGAGCTCGCTTTTGACAGGACCACGAACGCGTCCATAGCTAGTAAGGATACGGAGACGGGTGGCAGCCTCACGATACCATACACGTATTCCGTGTACTACAGGGAAGAAGACAGAATCGAGTGGGGCAACCGATGGGACCTCTACTTTGTCAACCAGGACGATAATTCAAAAACCCATTGGCTAGCCATAGTCAACTCGCTTGTTCTATCTGGCCTCCTCACGGCCGTAGTTGCGGTCATCCTCGCCCGCACAATCCGAGGTGATATTAAGGGTTCAGGTGAGAATGGTCTTGAGGACGGCAAGCTAGGGTTCAAGCGGATCGGCCAGCCAGCCAAAGCTGTACGCACAAGTCTGGACAAGGGGGGACTTCTGGACCGTCCGGATGTCGTGGCTAGTCCGGACCAATTGTTGGACGAAGAGCTCGTTGAGGATGTGACCGGATGGAAGATGATCCACGCTGATGTGTTTCGGACTCCCGAATACGGCTTTGTTCTGGCTCCGCTGGTTGGGTCTGGGATGCAGCTCCTACTCATGTCGGCGGGATTGATCGGACTGTCCTGCTTTGGCGTCCTCAATCCCAGCTTCCGGGGTGGCTATATGTCTGTGGGCATTACGCTTTTTGTCTTGGCAGGGCTCTTCTCGGGTTACTTCTCCGCGCGGGTGTACAAAACTTTTGGCGGTCAGCTTTGGCAAAGGAATTCGATCATCACGGCGACTTTGTTTCCTGGTTTGCTGTTCGCCACAGTGTTTGTGCTCAATCTCTTGGTCTGGGCGCAGGCGTCCAGCACGGCGATTCCGCTCGGTACATTGGTGGCACTTGTCGCACTCTGGCTGCTCGTGCAGCTGCCACTGGTCTACGCTGGCTCATGGGTGGGGTTTGTCAAGGTCGGATCATACACACATCCCATCAAAGCCAGTGCAGTGCCCCGGCAAATACCACCACAAAACTTGCATACCCGCAGCTTCACTGCCGGATTGTTAGCTGGCCTCGGACCATTTGCGGTTGTTTTTGTCGAATTGATGTTTGTGTTTGAGAGTATTTGGCAAGACAAGAGCGGGTACTATTACGTCTTTGGCTACCTGGCGGTGGTAGCTGTGGTCCTGGTCACCGTCATCATGGAGGTGACCGTGGTTGCGGTGTATCTGCAGCTCTGTGCAGAGGTGAGTGCAGCACCTTGTCAATGCAATGTGACCAAACTGATCTGGCGTACAGAATTACCACTGGTGGTGGCAGTCGTTTTACATTGGCGGCAGCTCCGCGATATGGATCTTCGCGTACTCGGTGTACTATTTCCTGCATGTCCTGCACATCCAGGGATTTGTGTCATCGCTGCTGTTCTTCGCGTACAGCTTCATGGCCTGTCTCATGTACGGACTGTTGACGGGCACCATCGGGTTCCTGACGGCGCACGCATTCATCAGAAGGATCTACAGCGCCATCAAAGCGGATTGAGGAACGAGAATATACCATGAATTATGAGGATATATGCGTTTAATGAATGGATGAATCAGATAAAAGCAACTCGTTATGTTCTGTGTGCGTGTGGCTATGAATGTCTCGCTGGCCGCGATAGTGTCAAATTCAACGAGCGGAACGGGTAAAGCTGCGCCACCGCTGGCTGCGAATTCATACATGCTGCGGATTGTTGCGGATGTCGCCGACCACGAAACGACGACAGTTGCCACCTGAGAGAAAGAACCAGAGTTACGAAGCCATTTTCATTCCCAGAGTGATGTCTCCTTTACATCAATAACGCGATAGAGCAACAGGCCAGGGCAGGCGAACATATCGAGAGCATGACGGCAATCATCCGCGTTGACCAGGATTTCACCACCTTCACCAATCTCGACACCATCAGCGGCCATGTCATCGTCAGGACCTCCAAGCCCGTCAGTATCAGCGGCATCACGATCAAACTAGAGGGCGAGTCGAGATCCCGGCTGCTGCCCGCTCCTACGGTGCAGAATGAGAGACCGCGGCCGCAGCTCGAATTTCATAAGGTATGATATGATTATTCTGAGCATCAGATTCTTGCCTTATGGTCCTCGGAGACACAAGCTTACGAAAAGCAGATTCTGTACAGGATCACCACTCTATATCCTCCAGGCGAGCTAGCGAATCAGGCACCACAAGGGAGAGCTGCCTTTACTCTTCCAGCAGGCGATCACTCCTACCCGTTCTCGTTCAAGCTGCCTTTCAACACCACCTGCGCGCTGGACAAGAGCGTCGTGCCCGCCGTCAGTCTCTCCGGCCTGAGTGTGGAAATCGCGCATCCGCCGACTTCACATCTGCGGCGACCGCTACCTCCCACTCTACGCGGTTTTCCTGGTGAGGCCGAGATCCGGTACTATCTGAAGGCAACAGTCGCTCGCACCAGTATCCTCAAGGAGAACATTCGCGCCATTCATCCTTTCAACTTCTGCCCGATCGAGCCTCCTCGTCCTAACACTAATGGCGCCGAGGCCTTTGCTCGCAAGAAGCACCAGTTTGCTGCAGGGCTGGCTCCGGGCGACAAGGGCAAACGAAGCTTATTCTCAGCATCGCGACAGGATCTCAAAGTGCAATATAATCAGAACCAGAATCAGTCTCCAGGGCCATTCATAAGCGTCGAGATGCGCTTACCAGAACCTCCAATCCTTACCGCAAATCAAGACCTACCACTCCGTCTCATAGTAACGAGTCTAAATGATCGCCGCGAGCAATTATTCCTATCAATGATTCAGCTCGAACTTGCACACTACACCCACATACGAGCACATAACGTAGTCCGCACGGAAAGTGGCAGCTCTCTCCTACTCAGCAAGAGCAACCTCACCATCCCGATAGAATTCCGCTCCCCAGACCAGCAGCACGCAAACGCCACTTGCGAACTGCCACGAGAGCTCTGGTACGGCCTACCAGTGCACCAGTCCCTCCCTCCGTCCTTCGAAACATGCAACATAAGCCGCAACTACGAGCTCATAGTCCGACTGGGCATCGCCTACGGCGATCCACGCTCAAACGCAAGTCTCCCCCTTCCTCCATTCCCTCCTAATCACACTAACCATCCCCCCCACAGCCGCAATTCACGGTCTTCGACCTCCGCCAGCCCGCGCGATTATTCTCCGGTCTCTCGCCCCCACCCGAACTCCTCGTCTCGATACGACAACCTCACCTGGCTCCGCCCCTACCCGCCCGCCGTCCCTCAGGCAAACCACCCTTTCAAGGCTCAGCACCCACACCGTCGAACCTCGCCGCCTCAGTGCCAGGGAGTTGGCCGGCTTCTTCTTCGTCCTCGTCAGCGCCGGCCACGCCGCCTGCGTATTCATCCGCTTCGCCGGCGCCCATGCAGCAACAGGGAGAGATTTATTCAGATGCCCCGCCGAGTTACGAGGACGCCATCGCCGAGAGGATGCCCGCTATTAGAGTCGCGGATCGGAGAGGGGGGTATGTACCCGCGCCGCAGGTGGGTGGGGAGGATACGCTTTTGCCGGGGGATGAGAAGAGGGGATGGCATTGAGTCGTTACTAGTAATGAATTGTTGGAGGAAAGTAGAAGAGTGGGACTTGTGCTAAAGGGGGAGACGTAGGTAATGACTCGGGCCTATTGATGTGCAAGTCAGGCAGGTCATGAGCTGGTCTCTGATCTTGTTCTCAGATAGCGGATTGACAATCGATTCTAGAATGCTCCTATTTATGCTGGTATATCTATGCTTGTATTGTCCGCTCCACAGCCCTGCCCGGTAATATCTCTTTGTGGTTCTTTCCAATGTTCGTATTCTCGAAAACTTTAGTCCAGAAATCGACACTATGCGATCAAATTCCTTTCGTAAATGGTTGACCTCAAATGTTTCATGAGATTATAATGTCGTCTGCAAATGGTCAGTTCTTGGTTTTCATCGTCGAGCCTCATCAGTCGTCATTTCCTCCCCGTTGCCGCATCAGCTGTCCAGGTCGTCTTTTCTGAATCAGTCTTCATCGTCGTCCTCCGGTCGTCGAGCACTCATAACCTTTCCATGGCTGAGGATCTTCCTCGCCTTCCTCGGTCGGTAAATATTGTGTATCTCTTGGACCACATTGCGAGACCCCGGCAATGACGACGACTTGAGATAGCACAACTCCGGACCTGCCATGTGAAACGCGAACTTCGATCGCGCCATAGATTTGCTGCCCGGGAACGGCGAAAGTGACATGCGGTGCTGGTACAACGCCGAAGCGCGATATAGCTCCCACGGACAGAAGGCGTGTTTGGCTGGTTTCTCGAGCCATCCTTCGATGATGCAAGAGTCTGACTCCTGTTCTTGATTCCCCTCTACCGCAGAAGGTGTTGTTAGGGGCATGATTGAGCAAAATCTGCGGTAGCAGTCTTCCAAGGCCTTTTTGTATTTCGAATAGTCGATGTTGTCCATTTGAAGACCACAATGAGAGGCCCACACACGACAAAGCTCCCGGATCTGTCCTTCCAAATACTTCACATTAGTTTTGGTCACTTGGGATTTCTCTTTGCGGGCCGCGAAAATTCGAAATGGCGTCGTCAGATCCATATCCTCTTGTTCGTTCGGTTCTCTGAGAAGCAATTTCAGTTCGGTATCTTGGACGAAATCATTTGCCATTGGCAAAACTTCATTGAGAACTAGATCATCGAGAATAAATGCGGAGCTTGAGAATCTTGGCGACTTGAACGGGGCCTTCAAAGCGCTCTCATACGGTGCTGCGTCCAAAAAGTGTGATTGTCCTATCTTCCTCATAAATTGTTTGTAGACATTCTCGCTGAAGCGGTACCCATTCTTTTTCGAATCTATGATAATGTCATGTATGGTGGCGAGATCTTCGACATGTGGATCGATCAGGCTGTTGCGTTTGCAGGCCAGCCTTCTATGCATTGTTGTAACTCTGCCTAACATGTCGTCTTCGAAGGCGAGCTTCGTACTTCTGCGTATCATTCCGCGAATCAGGTCATGTTGGTCCTTCGTTGACTCGATCATTTCTTTGACCGTCAACTTATCTTGAGTGATCCCGTAGTAGCTCTGCACTGGTTTGGCGTTCAGAGGTACAGGTGCGTTCTTGAAAGGCTCGGCGAGACGTTCATCCCAGCATAACCAGAATCGGTCGCCGTCAAGATCTCCGCCTTGCAATTTTGATGCTAAGGGGATTAAGCCTTTCGAAGAGAATACCACAACATCCGTGAGATGATTCAATTGTGGGTTGTACACAGCTCTGACTTTCTGAATGTCAGATATCCTTAGCGCTGGCAGCCTTGCTACCAATACTTCACCTTCAAGAAACATTCTTGAGGCTCCACTCTCCACATCCACAAGCGGCCGAGAGAAGTTCAAGCAAATCTCGCCCGGCGCAAGAGAGCCTGTTCGGTCCGCTACGCCGAAGGGCATGACAGTCATGCCAGATGGAATCTTCAGTCGTTCAAGCTTATCTTGTAACCACCATTTGAGCACAATCATCAGATATTCGGCCAAAGTCTTGTTCTTGAGAACTTCGAAGCCGTGTTCCAGCATGAAAACGACTCTCTCAAAGTCATCCTTTGGAAATCCAGCAAAATGAGCAATCGCTGATTCGCGATTCCGTGACTCCTTGCTTGAGAAGGTCTTGCTCAGCCAAGCTCTCAGAGAGGTATAACTGGTGAAACTCTGTTCAAACTCAGCAAAATCCTTTTTCAATTGCGCTTTGACAATATCCATCATAACTTGTCTGGAGACGCCACGGTCTTCCAGAATGGGGAGAAAGTCCAGGTATAGGAATGAGCTTTGTGGCATTGTGCTGAAGGCGACAAGCTCGAAAGTCCAAGTTCCTCGCTCACATTCGTCTCCGAGATCTTTCTTGTGTGGCTGAACTTTCAGCTGGCTTTCGTTGATCTCAATCCAGACTTCATCATTGGAGCAGCTGCTGGGATCTGCGACAGTCCAAATTCCTTTGGCCCCGTTAATACGACCCTGAAAGACGACTGGTTCCGAGACGAATGGACAATCCTCAGAGCGCAAGTGTTTGTAGATCTCTCGAGCTGCCCCTCGGGACATTTGACTGCATCCATCGTTCATCAGAACTCGCTCAATGGGACTTTGATTCGAAAAATCGAACTGGGGATCATTGAATTCAGTCGCCTCTGGAGTACCATCAGCAAAGATGGACGACCCGGCAGGGCATAGCCGGACTTGGTGTGGTGAGAAATCGATTGTGCTCAAAGTGCGAGAGAGAGCGAGATCCATCCTAGACATGAATTTACAGACAGTGAGATGAGAGTTATCGATTGGATTCAAGGCCCAATCTATCATAGCATCCAGAGTGATAGTTTCATCGATGCCAGGACCTCTGATAGCGAAAAACCATAAGCGGCAACGAGAGACCTGGCCGTCTCGGTCCATTTTTGCAACATGAAAGAACATGAAAGTAGTTCCCAGGATTATCTGCGGTCGAGTCAAAAGCCGTCTGAATTTTTGCCTAAACACAGCTTGGTGGTCTTTAGTGCTCAGTCCACTAAGAATTTTGTCCGTGGGCCATTCGAACGTGACGGAGAGGAAGCGATGCGGACCGAACTTCTTTTCGAGGCGAGATAGAGCTACATCGCGAGGTGGCAAAGGACAGAAATCCAGCAACTTCTCGTTTTTCTGCTGTGGATCGACCGTCATTTTGGCTGTGAAGCTTTGACGCGATTGATGTTCTATCTCAGCACTCGGGAGTTTGTCCTTAAGCCAAGTCTGTATTGATTCTTCGCCGAGATACTCGCCATTGGTGTGTCTCAAAATGTCAGCCAAGGATTCTTGGTTTGTTGGCTTGGTACTGAAAGCCCGGTACATCAGAAATCGACTTGCGGCATCCAACTTTGCGAGCTGGTGAGGTATTTCGTAGTCGACGAACCTTTCTCGGTGCAAATACTTCAACAAGTGTGACGTGAGTATATTGTCTAGACTGATGGAAGAATTGGACCGTTGTGTCGCGATCTCTGTCTCGAAATGGACCATTTCGAATTCCATCTGTGGAAAGTGGTAGTGGTTGGGCTGCAATGATGCATCTACTTTTGGTGGTGCTCCCGACTCACCCATGTGTAAATTGGAGGCATGTACCACACGCTCTTCTCTGCCTCTCTTGAACATGCTATCGCCTGCTGCACTCGGCGAATCCACTCCAAGGAGATCGAAGTGCTCATCAAAATCGGATTGCGTCCCGTAAAAGGACTCTGTCTGAGACGGAGGAGCAGTTTCGGACTGTGAAAAGGTTGTAACCATTGTGGAAGTACCCAAACCGCTGTGTGAGCGGCTGAGAGCATGAAAACGATCTGAGACGATGCTGTCTGGGCTTTTGGGGGGCTTGGTGCCCGTTAAGGGAGTTTCGTCATGAAAAAGCCGTGCGAACGAAGTACGGGTATGATGATTGATCGTGCTAGACTGCTCACATCCTTCGGTGGACTTACAGGATGGCCCTCCCATGAGATCGATTCTCCTCACAGGTTTCGTGTTACTCCGAGCAGACTCGAGTTTTTCGTGAAGTTCTCCCAGTCTAACAAGTTTGGTTGTTGACTCTGGTTGAGAACCGTGCAAGCAACTGTCAATGATGTTCTCCAATTCATCCTTGTTCTGAAAGAAGAGAAATCTGATCAGAGGCACGATCTGATCCTCGGCTGATGAGGTCCTCGTCGACGGTGATTTCGCGTGCTCCAATGGATTGAAAGGCAACCCCGCGGCTCGCAATCTAGTCAGAATGGAATTGATATCTGCATTTGCTTTAGAGTGTAGTGGAGTGATGTGATGAGATGCCATAGGTAGTGATGATGTTTTGTGAAAGCATGCTTTGAAGGAGGAAATGTGGCCAATATTCGAAAAATGTTGCTGTCAGTTAGCTATATGAGCCCTGGCCCGAGCTGCCCTGAGTGTTTTGCAAGTGAAAGAAAGGTGAAGTGATTAGACATGGCTATGGTAAAATGGTACCTGAGCACCCTTCTCGTGACCGCCACTTGGGCACGGACCGTGCCAGGCCCTAACTCGCAATCTATCTGCACTGCTTGCGCATCTTTGTACTACTCGAAGCTCTTTTGGGTCCATGGTTCCATGCACAGCGACAGGGTCCGATATGAGATAATCTGGCAGTGTTACGCGGTAGTGCGTCTAGACCCTGGCATTGCTATACTCCGATAGTACATTGCTGATGAAGAGGACTGCAAGAATAATGAGCACTTCTTGAGTTATGGTACTTCGATTTTGGACAACAAATCGATCGAACAGGAAAGGGCGCGGACTACGGAGGACAGACGAAAGGTTGCAGATGGATCATCGATGACATTCCGTATTTGAACCAACCTGCTCTAGCATGAATTTTATCAATGTCTTGGTATCTTCTTTCGGCGTGTATTCCAGGACACATCGTCTAAACCTTCATCTCGCTCAGACCGTGCTTCCACACGGTCACAAATGGCGTGACACCATCCTCACGGTAGTTGAGCAAGATAACCCTATGCCACGTCAGCTCAGAAGCATACAAAGTTTAAGCCAATGGTTGGACTCACATTCCATCGGGATCCATGGACTCGCCGATCAAGAATTCATAGTCCTTGAAGTTGGCAACAATCTTCTTCGCGAATCCGGAAGCCCCAGTCTCGAAAGCCTTGACGTCGTCATCGCTAGCACCCTTCTCCTTCATGGTCTCCTTGACCTTCTTCATGTAGCCTATGCGTTATAAGTATGAGATGGACAATCGATAGAAATCATTGTCGCTCACCCTTAAGGTGGCCGAGATATGACTTCTTGTCAAACTGGGTCTCGTTGAGGCGGAAAGAGTGAACCACGTCAATGACCTGCTGGGTGTTGTCGTCGGCGCCCTCCTCGTCACCGCCCTCGGCGGAGGGGTTGGCTCCGATATCTGTATCTGGCTCAGCAACGCTTCAGGGATTCGTGACCACTGATTGTGCGCACCAATATTCTCGCCACCAACGGTGATCTTCTTGCAGTCGGCCTCATATGCAACACCATCAACCAACTTCAAATCGTACGAATCCGAGAGAATCTCGTCTCCGGTGATGATATCCTAGGTCAGGGTATTAGAGCCAGAACCTCGACGGAATGTGCTATCGCAGCGCAGCCTACCTTGAAAATAATCATGGTGGCGGCTCCAAATCAATTGAATCTGCAGAGATGCGAACAAGGAGATTGCTATACGGTGAGGGTAATTTTTCTAAGGAGCGGGCCAGAATCTTTTATATGAAGGAGGCGGGGCAGCGCAACCCAGAGGCACGGGGCAGCAGGGTTGGTCTTGGCGCGCAACAGCAAAGTTTGACTCGCGCGGCCCCAAAGGCGAAGGAACGACCGCAGCCAAGCGAAGCGAAGCTGCAGGCCCGCCGCCCGCGTCGGAAAAACTGTTCCGCCGGCCATCCGCAAAAAGTTCACCTCGTTCGACAGAAGTCCGACTTGAACATTTGCCGCCGTCACGATCATTTGCACAACACGACCAACTCTAGAGGTATGTCGGCAACTTGCTTCTGCATACGAGTGCCCTTCAGGTAGCCTTGGTTCGCACTCATTGCTCATTTGTGGCCTTGATACTGCGCGACCTTGCGACAATGAGCTGAAGAACCCATGGGCTCCGCCTGGGGGCACTCTTTGCGCTCAGTGGCTTCAGAGGGCTAACATGGACTCTTTCTACAGACACCTCATACCGCACATCGCCGTCTGAGAATCTCCTGATACCGCCAAAATGACCAAGACCTCCGTCCTCAACGATGCGCTCAATGCCATCAACAACGCAGAGAAGGCCGGCAAGCGCCAGGTCATGATCCGCCCCAGCTCCAAGGTCATTGTCAAATTCTTGACTGTGATGCAAAGACACGGTTAGTCCCATTCCTCTCGTCATGAAAACAAGGAAGAGCGTGGATGATACAAGGGAAATGTAGACCCGGGCTGATAACTAGGCGGCGGTCTCAATTTCTCCTCCACGACCTCTGCCCTTTAAGTGCTCGGAACATTGAGATATTAGCGGCGATCTTACACGTTTTCTGATTCTACATGACGTCTAATGTTTATATTACCGCGACACTAACTCTTGTTCTCAGGCTACATCGGCGAGTTCGAGGAGGTCGACGACCACAGGAACGGCAAGATCGTCATCCAGCTGAATGGCCGGTAAGTTGATGATTGGGAATGATCACCACGACGTGGCCGCTGATACCTCATAGCCTGAACAAGACCGGTGTCATCAGCCCTCGCTACAACGTGCAGCTCCGCGATCTCGAGAAGTGGGTCGTCAAGCTCCTTCCGTCGCGTCAGTTCGGCTACGTTGTGCTCACCACCTCGGCCGGTATCATGGACCACGAGGAGGCCAGGAGGAAGCACGTCGCCGGCAAGGTCATCGGTTTCTTCTACTAGATTGGGCCGTCCGGAGCGACTGTCTTCAGATACCCAGATAGCATTCATGACCCCAAAAGACAAAAAGTTCTAAACATGAAATTCGTTGTTGGATGTCTTTTTCCAAATGTGTACGGCCCGCATACGGTGACTTGCCACATTGGTGCCTTTCAATATGGGTGAATCCAAATCATCAAGGCAGAATCGCCCTATTCGAATGCAGTGTTGCACCTTCTGTCTGTTGTTGCGAATCTTGGTTATTTTTCGTCATCGACATGCATAGCGACCGAGGTGTCGCCTTTGTCCCGAAGCGCAAGCCGAGACTTCACAACGTCCTGCTCTACAATCAAGCGCCACTCCCAAAGCCTTGACATTCTTGTATGATTTACTTCACAACCATTTGTACTAGTCGCATAATTGGCATTCAGCATGGTGCTCAAGACAATCTACGTGGTACGCCACGGTGTAAGTCTCGTCCTTATGTCTGCCTCATCTCCGAGTTCCTCAAACACGATCATGAAATGAAGCCGCAGCGAGGCCTGCCCGAATATGTCGCCACTTTCAATAGACCAATCCGCTGACACTACTAGTTCCGCTCGAATTGGGTAGTCAATCCATCTACAGGGGAGTACACGCACAACTTTCCGACTCCAACCGGCATCCCATCAGATCCAAGCCTGGCGTCACATGGCGTAGAGCAAGCCACGGAGCTAGCCAGCCATCTCTGCTACCTCACGCCACCAGTAGACGCAATCTACTCTTCGCCGTTCTATCGCTGTATCCAAACCTTAGCACCGACACTATCCCAACTAAATTCGCGCCGGGAGAAATCGTCACGACTACGCATCCGCCTCGACACCGGCCTAGCCGAATTCTACGGTCTAGCACGATTCGACCACCCCCGACCAGCCACACTAGACGTTCTGCAAAAGCACTTCCCCAATGCACTAGACGACACATACCGCGAGTCGAGCATCGAGTCCTCTAAGTCTGGCGAGAGTATCGGCACGCTGCACGACCGCGTCGCATATGCGATTCACAAGATCATCGAGCGCGCGGATGCCGATGGCACGGAAACGATACTGCTTTGCACCCATGCGGCGGTCATGATTTGTCTTGGGAGGGTGCTGACGGGGAATATGCCCCCGCTTGAGAGCGACGACGACTTCAAATGTGCGACCTGTTCGTTTAGCAAGTTTGTGCGTAGAGATGGTAGTGGCAAGAAGACTGAGGTGCAGCTCTGGGACTCTGAGAAGCCGGAGCACGTGCCGGATGTCAATTGGAAGGGACATGGCGTACAGGGCAGATGGGAGTGCGAGGTCAATGGGGATTGCAGTTTTCTCACCGAGGGCGAGGAGCGAGGATGGTAAGTCAACTTTCTTTTTCTGCTTCTATTCTTCGTCCCTGCTTTTGTTCATGCTGTTTGTCTGATTGGGTTTCTGTCAGGTCCTTCGCTATGGACGAGACAAACCTGGATCCTCAGGCGAAAGTCGCATGAGGGGAGAAGCGATTGACATGGCAGTTGTGTGTTTGTACGAGCAATAACCAGCGACGGTATCATGAAAATCACTGACGCTCTGTGACAGGCGATTCTCTGGCGACGAGGGCTTTCTTCAAGACCCAGACAGCTTCAACAATCCCGGCGCGGACAGCACGGTACAGAGCGAAGACAAGGCGCCACGAAAGGTTTCACCTAGACTATGATGACGACGATTCACTAGACACATTTGACGTTCATTGGGCTTTCCCCTTCTTGTCTTTCGCTTTGCTGAACATATGCATGCATTCGGACTTTGGGCAAGATACCATCTAGTATATAGACGTCTCCGGATCCGAGAATAAAGTCCTGTTTTCGACGCCTTCGCAAATGATCCTTCAGGTACGGCAAGACTCTATTGGTCGAGCACACTCGCACCCGTATGAAGCCAACCAGAAGCCGTCGCCCTTCATCGTTCATTCCTTCACCACCAGTGCGCACAAAACCACAGAGTCAGATGATGACATCTAACCCTGGGTGATGGCCCTCCTGGTCCGCTGACCCCGCTGCCTGCTCGACAGGTGCAGCTCTTCCCCCTTGGCAACGGCAGGAGCCTTCTTGACAACCTCCTCACCCTCGGTCAGGATCATCTCGATGTGGCAAGGGTTCGACATGTAGGGGTTGATGCGACCGTGAGCGCGGTAGGTGCGTCGCCTCTGCTTCGGGGCCTGGTTGACTTGGATGTGCTTGACGACCAGGTTCGAGGTGTCGAGACCCTTGCTGTCGGCGTTGGCCTCGGCGTTCTTCAGCAGACCGAGCAGGAACTCGGCGGACTTGACGGGCCAGCGGGCCTTGGAGACGCCGAAAGGCTTGCCTGTAGAGTAACCTCTGTCAGTACTCATTATCCCATCAATTGACCTGGTGAAGCAGAGCCGTGTTTGCATGCATGATTGTTGTATATGCGACTCCGGCTGCTCCTGTTTTGCTTGCCCACATACCCTGTGCGGTGCGACCGGTCGAGCCAGCGTATCTCCTCATCGGTACAGCCTCGACGTGCTCCTTGACGTGCTCCAGGTAGGTGACGGCCCTCTGCAGCTTCCAGCCATTGATGGCCTGGGCGGTCTCGCGGGTGTTCTTGAAAGACACACGCAGATACGAGCCCCGCGAGCGGGCGCTCTTCGCGTTGTCGATCGCGGTGGCGGCGTAGCGAACCATTGTGATCGTGAGTGTTTGTCGGAGGGGTGGGAGACGGACGCTCTATCCGATGTTGATGTGATAGAACTTATCGGCGGTTCGTACGGTATTTTGAGATTTTCTGAAGCCCACGGTGGATTGGGGTGCGGGCTTGGCACTGTGGGCTGCCGGCTGAACCCCGGCCGATTCTGGTTAATTTTCTGCCAAGACGCAGGTCCCGCTGCCGCAAGCGCTGCGAGCTTCCACCCCAGACCTCTGAATTTTTCTTGGACTGCGATTGTCGGTTTGGTCACGCTCTGCTTCTTTCTCTCAATCTTCATATCCTTCGCCCGCTGCTCCCTTGAACGCATAGTCTAGCATACCGCAGCACAGCAGCAATGGCATTCACTCCACGAGGCGGCCGCGGTGGCGGTCGTGGTGGATTTGGCGGCGGTGATCGTGGTGGCCGCGGCGGTTTCGGCGACAGAGGCGGCCGCGGTGGACGAGGGGGTGGACGAGGCGGTTTTGGCGACAGAGGCGGCCGCGGTGGTGCCCGTGGTGGCGGCTTCGGCGCTCGCGGTGGCAGGGGTGCCCCGAGAGGCGGTCGTGGTGCTCCTCGCGGTGGTCGCGGCGGTGCTGGTGGTGCGAGGGGTGGAGCGAAGGTGGTGATCGTAAGTCTTGCTTCCTGAATACGCTAGCTTTCCAAGACACTCTGCTGACGGACTTCAAGGAGCCTCACAGACATGCCGGCGTCTTCGTCGCCCGCGGCAAGGAGGACATGCTCTGCACAAAGAATCTGGCTCCTGGCGAGTCAGTATACGGAGAGAAGCGCATTGCCATCGAAACCCCCACGACCGGCACCACCGACGAAGCAGACAGCCCTACCTCCACCAAGACAGAATACCGCGTGTGGAACCCTTTCCGATCTAAGTTGGCAGCTGGTATTCTGGGCGGCATTGAGGACATTCACATGAAACCCGGCTCAAAAGTACTGTATCTCGGTGCGGCGTCAGGCACATCAGTGTCGCACGTCGCAGACATCGTCGGACCCACTGGCACAGTCTACGCTGTCGAGTTCTCGCACCGTTCCGGCCGCGACTTGATCAACATGGCCACCAAGCGCACCAACATCATTCCCATCGTCGAGGACGCCCGTCACCCCCTCAAGTACCGCATGCTGGTCGGCATGGTCGACTGCATCTTCGCAGATGTCGCCCAGCCAGATCAAGCCCGTATTGTCGGTCTGAACGCCCATCTCTTCCTCAAAGTCGGCGGCGGCATCGTCGTCTCCATCAAGGCAAACTGTATCGACTCGACCGCCGCACCAGAAGCCGTCTTCGCGAGAGAGGTTCAGAAGCTCCGTGAGGAGCGCATCAAGCCGAAAGAACAGCTCACCCTCGAGCCCTTCGAGAGAGATCACGCCATGGTTGTCGGCGTTTACGAGCGGAGTACGTGAGCCCTGAGAGAGAGAGGATCATGTCATTTTGGTTTACGGGCTTTCTTTTTCAGCAGCACAGAATCGAACCGGGGGCAGGGCGTCAAAAATCGGGGGACGTATTCAAGGCATATGCGAAGGGAGGCCTCTATCGGCCTGATGAGACGCGGACATGGTTGGCAGCGCGGATATAGCCCGCCATAGAAAGAGCTTCCCTTCCCTTTCCTGCTTACCATTTTCTTTTCCTATAATCTGCGATCAGGGAATTTATGAAATGTGCTACAAACTATTTCATTCTCGCGCAGTGTTCGAACACCAGAGCCGTAAGATCCAGACCTAATGTGTCACTTGACATCACGAGCACGTTCATGGAGGCTTCAGAGTTCGTAGAAAGGTTGCTCTGGAAGAGAGACATGTCGATCAAGAAATAAAAGAACGCTTCAATTCCCCCCGAGTTCCGTACAATGGTATATCCCTAACTTTCATCCGAATCGTATCCGCTTTTTTCAATCAGTAAAAGAATGCACATAGTCTAATCTCGTCCTCGTCTATCCAGACCATGCTTCATCATCGAGGACAGAAGTGATGCTCAATATCCAATGACCCTCGGTCCATTCACATCGCATGTCCAATCTCCTCATTCGGCGTGGTGGGGAACGAGTGGAACGCACCGGGCATATCGGTCGAAGCTCTGCCGTTCTTGTCTTCGATACTGTCGCGCCGGGGAGCATCGCCTACCCATGAGTCCGTGTGGGTTTCAATGTCTGCGCTTGGTGTATCCTCAGCGGCTCGGGCCTCAAGCTCTGTCGAGAGGTGGATCTGCTCGGACGAGTCCGCGGGAGTCTCGTCCATGCTTAATGCAACGTTCGATAGCTGGCTGGCTCGGCTGTCTGGTCGCTCGCCGTTGATTATCATTGGTCCGCTCCCTCTGTTTGGGTTGCGCGGGGGCAACATCGGTGGTGGGCCGCGCTTTGGTACGTCAACCATGCGAGCTCTTTGCAGGACTGTGGGAGCCACGGATCGCTGAACAGAATGGACCACGGGCTCTTCAACGATGATGTGCTCTTCCTCCTCTTCCTCCTCATCGGCATGATGTACCTCATGTCCACTGTGTTCGAGTTCCTCCGCTTTTTGTTTGACCGGACTCAGAGGCTCCTCATCTGGCAGTTCTTTTCTGGAGTCGGAGTCGCCAGTCGGTGGAGTTGAAGCACGAGAGGGGGATGATCGTGAGCCAAGTTTGGCGCCTACAGAAGATCCTGAATGCGAGCGCATTGAGGGTGACAAGGGGACTGCCTCATGTTCTGGAATGTGTTCCATCGAAGATTCCTTGGTTCCAAGCGCGCCAAGCCTCATGCTAGATCGGCCAGGGCTCCTTGGTGGTGGAGGGAGATCATCCGTCTGCGTTCCAGCATCTGACATGGACATTGGCGTCCTCGGCGAGTCTCGTGAAGAGCGAGCGTCAGAGGTTGTGAGAGGGCTGAACATGGTCCCGTTCATCGACGGACTAGCTAGGCCACTGCTTCTCCAGCTCATAGCAGAGCTCTTGCTGTCACGGTTGCTGCTCTTCCGATCGAAGGTGTCATAGACAGGACTCGTGATTGCTGGCGAAAATGTGAATTGTTCCCAGCTAGCTCTCTTTTGTGTACCTGCCTCTCGTATGACCATGCCTTCTTTTTCAAGCTGCAACACTCCATAGGGATCGGGATCGTCCTTATCCGGCACGCCAAAAGTCTGACCGTCGTGCTGAACCTCGTAATTAGATGGGGGCTCATCAGTTGGGATCATGGAGGCGTCGTAGGATTCGTCGCCCTCAGCAGCCTTCAGTGTTTCCAGCAGCCCTCTTGACTCGAAGGGAGGGTGTCGAACTTTGCCCTTTAATATGTCTTGCGCGGGTATTCTCTCGCCGTAGAAGCGCTCGTTCTCGTCGACACGCTCTATGATCACTGTGCCATCAATTTGGAGGCCAGCGTAAAAGCCCCTCGACTTTAAATAGGTGAAGATTGGCGCCTGGCGTTTGTGCAATTCCGACTCGACCAAGAAACCGGCTCCGACAGGGCCAGCAGTCACACTTAGATCGCCTCCGAGTGTGGCACGGAATCGCGTAAATGCCTCGAGGGCGGGTTGGGTGTTTATGACAAGGACACAGTCGTAGATGTCGACGCCGACCAGGAATCCGAGTGCCATAGTCTGGACCTGAATACCCGATGGTGGTGACCAGCTACCATCGGCCTTCCTTGCTACCAGTACGCCGGATCCGCCGGATCCGGAAATCCAGAGGCCGCTACGCATAGTGGTGAATATTGCGAGGGCTTTGGCATTGGCGATGACCTGGAGCGAGGAGTGAGTGATTAGCGCTACACAAACGGCACGGGCAGGACAGTGCTTACCTGAGATGGTATCTTCTTCAAGACTCTTTGCTTCTGTTTGGGGCCAGCTGCGGTTGGCTGTTCCTCTTCGGTATAGAAACCATCCTCTGTGTCAGTGTAAGCAATTTGCGTGGCACATGATGTGAGGTTGACCGACTGCAGAAACTGCGCAATATCCTGGCGGCCTTGTCGCATTCCTTGTCCATGGACGTAGGCCAGAAGGCCTCGCTGCCGAGTTTGTTGCTGAGGCGGTTGACGGGCGGGCCAAGCTTGTCGACCAAGGCGTAGACCTTTTGCCATCCCGCCTTGCCGCCCGTCTTTGTCTTTTCCCAGATGGTAGACTGGTCGGCCATGGTGGAGGCAGCGGGCGGCGCAAGGAGAGTGACTAACTTTGCGGCAGGAGTGCGAGGGAGCGCCGGGCTGCGGGGTGGAGCAATGAGGTCACTGTCGGCAATCCATTGGGCGGTGGCGGCGACTGTGAAGAGGAACCAAAGCGAAGCGATGGAGAGGAGCGTTGAGTAGAGAATGCAGATTGGAGAAGGAAACGACGACGAAGCAAACTCGTGTTCTGTATGGAGGGAAAACGCTGCTCTGCTTGGGATGATGGATGGCTGGCTGGCAATGGTGGTGGGTGTGGAACCCGGCGCATGCGTGTTCTGCGAGGCCCTGCCCTGCCTGCCCTGTGTGCTCTGCCGGTGATGGGCTGGCGTGGTTTTAGCGCGGCAGAGGCCGAAGGATGCTCGATGCTCGCTGCGGAAGGGCGGAACGGCGGGCGGCGGATGCTTGGACTGGGGGGATGTGTTACCGACTGCTTTGTTAATTGGGTGCAGAACGCATAAGCGCCTGCCCGCATGACATCAGGCCGGCGCATTCCCTTCTCGCTTGCCATTTGCCTTTCGGATCCCTTGACTTTTTATATTGTCTGTCGCTGATTGATGGACACTCTCCCTATTTCCTTCGAGGTCATTGCGAGCATTTGAATTCCCTGGCATGCTTACGCCATAGCAAGCCCAGGTCTCGCGTCGTCGGGGCATTATCGAAAAAAAGGCGTGGCGATCAGGGCTTGACTCCACCCGCCCCGCATCGGATGCATGCAATTGTCTCTGTTATGGACGAGACAGCTCCGACTGCCGCGGCCGTCCAGACCACTCGAATTCTGGCCCAAGTCTATCATAACATTCGTACAATTCACTACATCATTGCCTCATTCTTCCATCCTGTCCGGCTGACTATTTCCACCCAGAGCTGCAGCTACCATCTCCAGTGCTTTGACCTCGTCGGCAGAAACATCCCGTCCTGCCGCCAGCGCCGCCGCATCGCCGTCGTTCTTCCCTGGTTGTATTCCATTGCGCGAAATTGCTTTTCTGGTCTGTGTTTCTATGTATGCATCTCTCGTCCTCTGCCCTTCACTGCCCGTTCCCGGCTTTGGTAGCGCTGAAAGATGTGGCCGCAGCTCATCTAGCAGCTTCCTCAGCGCGGTCAATTGCGACAACGTAAACTTGGTATTCTGTGTCAGAGGCTGCGACTCGCGCTTAGCGACAATCTCCATCTCCGACGCGGCGGGAGTTGACGATAGAAACGAGAATGATGCTTGGTCTTGCGCCGTCGCAGATGCTGTTGATGTAAACGACTGATCTATACCGCCAGTCGATTGCCGCGAAGAGGTCTGCGCCTCAATACCCAGAGGTCGTACTCTGGCCAGCAATGCTTCATTGCGCGCGACCTCGGCCTTCAATGCTCTATGCAATTTCTCTGTCTCTTGCACTCTTTTCCTTAGTGTGTTGAGTGCCTCCAAAGCCGAATCGTCGACACTGGTGTGCTCTGGATGGTCCAATTGGCGGTAGTGGTCCAACATTACCCAGTTCTCGAGTCCCTCATCTTCCTTGACATTCGAGACGGTGAGCAGATTCCTCAATGTGTAGATCTCCAGCTTGTCAAAGTTCTTGTCGATCGTCGCGTTGAGAAGACTCTCGAGCTGGACGATGCCTGCCTCGACTTCCGTCCGCGCAGTCGCGTCGCAATCAGCGTCGCTCACCCCTTCGGTCTTGGTGAAGCCCAGCGTCTCGCTGTCGGTGTTAAGAAGGCTGTCCTCGATCTCGTTGACAGCCTGAAAGACGAGTTCGTTGACGGTATTGATTATGTCGTCGAGCAGAGTCTAATCGCAGATGTCAGGATCGAGCAGGTATGTAGGTAATTGCGGAAGCGCTTACCAATGGCGTGTAACGGAAATGCTCCGTGAGCAATGCCGTCTTGACTTGGTCCGGTGAGGGCATGCTGAGTTATTTGGGGTGGCTAAATAGCTTTGAGGTGCTCATTTGCGATTCTCGAAAAGACGCGGCGCCCACTTCTGCAGGACGCGCATGTTTATCCCCGCGCTTGCGGCGGCAAGTCACCACTCATGGGCCCCAGGCTTGGCGGGGTTTGACAGAGCACAAGACTAATGACAGACTACCAAGCCATCATAAAGAAGATCGACTTTTTCGCTCTAGCTATGTTTCAGGCTGGAGCTTATGAAATGAGAAAACTACTGTGGTTCTTTCTGAAAATTTTGCTCCCTGTCAGAACGTGCGCCGTGGAGATCCTCTGCTCAGGTGACCAGACGAGGAATATTATGCTCTTATCGCGTGCACTTCGAGCCACTTACTCTGCTTGTGCCTGGAATTCCATTTTCTAGAATCGGCGACTCGAATCACACTCACGACAGCACTGCCTTGCGCCTGAATGTTAGTCGATTCAACAGCCTCATCGATATCCACAAGGCAAACTCCAGCCTCGATCGGCTGGAAATAAGGTGTGATCGGCGAAGACCTGATGACTTCGATGACAGGGTGGAGGCGGGTGCCGAGCCCCCCCGATGCGGTGCGATGCGGCGGTGCTTGTGTTAGGTTTTGCCTAGAAACCCAGATGAACCACTCACCATTAAGCGCAGCCAACCAACACGCGCGGGGCACCGCCAGCCCGCCCTTTCCTCTGGAACAACTGCGCCGCTCGCCCGCATTTTAAGGTACAGCGCATCGCCCTGGAAAAGTGTCGATTATGATATCATTGTTCAAGTGCCTTTTCACGTCGCCGCCTTGTGCTCAAAGTATATAATAAATTCACATCAGGCCCTCCATTCTGCTTTTCACGTTGGACTTAAAGGCCTTTATAAATACAGCTTCCCTTCGTCGACTTTTCTCCTTCACAGAACATCTTCTCTAGCACCATCCTCGACCACAGTCGCCTCAAATGCGGTTCGCATCTACTGTCGCCTGCCTCTACGGCGTGGCAATTTGTGTCCAAGCAGCTGCCATTCCCGATCGATCGTCCTCCAGTGCGCTCTCTCTGCTCGATGAGCTGACGCTCTCGGCGCCGCACCTCCTCAAGCGGAAAGGTGGTGGTGGCGGAGGTGGCGGCGGCCGCGGCGGTGGTGGAAGCAGCGGAGGCTCGTCGTCCTCGTCCGGCTCTGGCTCATCTTCTGGGTCTGGCTCATCCTCTGGGTCCTCTGGCTCGTCCGGCTCGTCTGGCAGCAGAGGCTCAGGCAGTAGCTCAAGCAGCAGCGGCTCGGGCAGCGGTTCAGGCACATACTCCAGCACCTCAGGGCGCACAGGTAGCTCCTCTGACTCAGGCGGCTCGACCTCAGCCGGCAGCGGCGCACCGCGCTCCTTCGGCGGCGGCTCATACTACGCCGGCGGCGCGACCAGCCCTTACCGCTCAGGCCTTTCCTCTCCCTCGGGCATATCACCGCGCTACATCGGCGCGCCAATAGGTCTGTACGGCGGCTTCTGGCTGTACGGCGCCTACAGCTACGGCTACCCGGCCCCGTACGTCTTCCACAATGCGTCGTCACAACAGCAGGGCAACGAGACGTTACCTGTCCAGTGCTGGTGCAGCGAGTACGAGGAGTGCGGATGCGATAACAACACCAACGCTACGTATATCGGCCAGATTGTCGGGAATGGAACGATCAACAACGATACGTTGGCTAAGGTCGTGAATCTCAATGGCACGGAGACGCTTGTCATTAACGGGACTCTTCCGAACGGGACTACGTCTTCTGGCGGAACGGACGATGGTGTCGTGACCAATGCTGCGGGCAAGTTGGGTGTCCTAGGCCCGTGGTCGGGATGGATGATGATGGCTTCTACTGTGGCTGCTATTGTGCTGTCCACATGAGCCAGGACAGACGCAACACGACATGATACGACCCCTACACGATACATGGCCATTGGGAAGAGCGGGTTTTCTTAGGCTTAGCATTCATCTAATGTAACATTACTTTTTATCGTCCTGAGATCCATTCTCTGGGGTATATCGACCCACTCCGGGAATATACTTGAGATCAGATCTACTCCGCTCGGCATATCCGGTGACCAAATAGCAGCCTCCCATCCAGAACGATCGTAGCATTTCGTTAATAATACCTATCCCGTCCCCGTCCCCCGCCTCCAAACCCACTCCGATCAGGCGGCGCCTGGCCCCGTCTCCAGTCCCCACCAGACGCGGCAGGCGGATCGTCTCCTCTCCTCCAGTCACCAGCGGGGATAGACGACGCGCCGAACCCGCGATCAGAAGCATATCCTCCTCCGCCACCTCCGCGGGATCGTCCAGCATACCCACCACCTCCTCCTCTCGATCCGTTCTCGCCCGTATATCCCCCTCTGCCACCTCGTCCACTCGGTCCTCCGCTGCGCTCGCTCGCCGGCAACGGCGCGACGGATCCATCGCCTAGAGGCGGAATGATGGCGCACGAGATATAGTCCCCGATGACGAAGCGGGCTTCTGCGAGGGTCTTGCGCGCGTCGCCTGAGAAGGCGCGTTTTATACCATTCGTCGTCTCCTCGTCGCGACGGTCGTGTTGTGTGTCCTCGCTTTCTTCGCCGATCACGACTGAGCCCAGCGGCTTGCTGAGCCAGCGGCCTTGGTCTTCGTCTGCGCCTGGGCCGGTGACGCTTCGCGTGTCTGGGAAGACGAGGCGGTAGCCGATTCTGGTGCCTGCTGAGGGAGAGGGGAGGATGTCTGGGAGTGCATTCGTGATTAGGCTGGTGAGTTCTGAGAGGGTGGTGTCTGGCCAGGTGTATAGTTGGAGTGAGGAGTCGGATAGTGATGCGGATGGAGGGACGGTGACGAATTCCGCTGGTGAGTGGAAGGTATTTTCGCGGTAGAAGACGCGCAGAAAGAATGGTGTACTCTCGCCGCGGTCGATCTGTTGGTCTGCCGCGGGTTGTAATGCCATTGTCGCGCGTGTGGTTGATAGCGCGCGTATAACGCGATCAAACGGACCGAGTATCTGAAGCTGGAGGTCAATCCGTCGACGTTCAGCTTCGGAGCTATGGGACTACAACTCCGGACAGATGCGCCAAGCAACAATACCTCCCTTCACTCGTGCTCCTTTCAATACGCAGGCACCTAAGTTACCAGGTTGACATTCTATTCGATCACGTGTAAAAGCGTAGACGGTCGCCCAATCAAGGCAGAATGCTCATTCTCGACCGACTGTGGCAGCGAGTGCCTCGAAGTTGTTTCAGAACATTAAGGCCGGACGAGCGATGCTGCGATGAAACAGGACACTTGTGTCGCGGGACCCCACTATTGTATATCGCACCCGTGCGCCAATTTTAGAGACGGCCATCCGAAGAAAGACAGGCTGGAGGATGAGAATGGCAGAGACCAACCAATGCGTAAAATGCTAGTCGAAAGGCAACAGGAAATCCATGTACAATCGTCAGGGTCCTCGTAACGGATGAAAGACGGCGGATATGAGATTCGATGCGTGGGCAGTGCTCCTCAACGTCGAACGGCGATGCATTTCATTCTTCCACGAGTCGTCGTAATAGCACACGAAGCTCGGATGCGTAGTGCTTCTGCTCTGGGCGATCCACAACAACACCGGAGTCGCATCCATGACACGGGCTGGGCCCGCAATGCGAACACGAGGACCGCAACGAAGCGAGAGGCACGGATTAGAGTTTTTTGAGAGGGAGTGCGGAAAGCGGAAAGCGGAAAGGGCTCGCTACTGTACGGCTACTGTACGGCCCCTGGCAGGGGACCAGTGGATGGGTGGATGGATGGATGGTGGGCGGCCAGTAGAGGACGGGCGCAGGGCGGTGTTGCATGTGTGTTGACATGTTCCAGTCGCAGCGCCGAAGTGCGGGTTAATTGCTTGTTAACTGCTGGTTATTAGTTAAATCGCCTGCCCGATGCAGCGCATGCCCAGCGCCACCATCATTGCTTGCTCCACAAGCCACGCACACTCTAAAGTTAATGTGAGTGCGGGTGTGCCTCTCTGGTTCGTCTCTCTTTGTCTTTAAGTCTCTCACTCGCTGTCTCCCGCACCCATCGCCGCCGCCGCCAGCCCGCACCCCTCCACTCGCCGTCGCTGTCGCCGACATACGCACGCATTCTGCCTCTTTTGCGATACGGAATTCGGGCGATCAGACTGCTATTCTCGCCTGCTGCATAGCCTTCGGTCAAACCAGCGCTCGCTACCAATTTCGACGTCCGTCGCATGCATCCTATTTAGCTGCTAACGCATCTCGTCGCACTTTGCACCACACTCGCTCGTCCATGGTCTTGTTATAGCGCTTCCGCCTCGACACCGACTGCTGAGCCCTGCGCGCAGCTTCTGCACACTTCCACCACGCCGACGGAGTCCTCTCGAGGGCCGGCGATACTGTCGAAATGGTGGTCGAGGACAAGTCAGTACCGCACGCCGCTGCCCATGTCTGTCTCCTCCGCTGACTCGGGTCCCTTAGATACATTGGCCTGGCGCTGGCCGTCACGTCCACATTAGCGATTGGCTCGAGTTTTGTTATAACAAAAAAGGGTCTGATTGATGCCAGCGAGCGACATGGCTTCGAAGGAGAGGGTTTCTCCTATCTCAAGAGTCCTGTATGGTGGGGAGGCATAATAACGAGTACGGCCACTCTTCTCCGTTCTTTGTGATCCCTTTCTGACCCTGGACAGTGGTCATTGGCGAAGTCGCAAACTTTGCGGCATACGCATTTGCGCCTGCGATTCTGGTTACGCCTTTGGGCGCTCTGAGCGTGCTGATCGGGTATGTGCCGGACTAGACTGCGGGCTGCGACCAATGCTGACTGCAGTACAGCGCCGTTCTGGGAGCGTACTTTCTGGGAGAAAAGCTAGGCACTTTGGGCAAGCTCGGCTGCGCGACCTGTTTGATCGGCTCGGTCGTCATTGTCCTGCATGCGCCGCCAGACAAGGATGTCCAGACGATTGACGAGATTTTGGATTATGCGATTCAGCCAGGTGTGTTCTGAAGTGGGACGAAGACAATATACACAGACAAGCTGACTGCAACAGGCTTTCTATTCTACTGCTTCATCGTCACCGTATTCGCCTTCTTCATGATCTACGTGGTAGCGCCGAAGTACGGTCGCAAAAACCCGCTTGTCTACCTCAGCATTTGCAGCACTGTCGGCAGTATCTCAATCTGCGCGGTCAAGGGTCTCGGAATCGCTCTTAAGCTGACACTCGGCGGAAGCAATCAATTGTCGCATCCCTCGACATATGTCTTCTTGATCGTCACGGTGGTCGCTATCATGACCCAGATGAACTACTTCAACAAGGCGCTCAGCCAGTTTAATACCAACATGTATGTGGTTCCAGAGCACGGATCTAAGCTGAGGCTGACCTAAGTTGTAGTGTCAATCCCTTGTACTATGTCACCTTTACGACATGCACCTTGACAGCCTCCTTCATCCTCTTCAAGGGCTTCAATACCTATAACGCCGTCAACACCATCTCGCTCCTCTGCGGATTCCTCGTGATCTTCTCCGGGGTGTACCTCCTCAATCTCTCCCGAGAAGATCCGAACGGCACGCGCCACATGATGGCATCAGGGTCATCGAAATACGACATGGATGGAATACCAACAGATGGCATGGCAGCACCGCTTACCCGCCTCAGCATGCAAGCCAGACGGTCAGGCGACTCCCACAGACGATCGGGCAGCCTGAACTTTAGTCCGGATACGGCACGTCGCAGCCAGGAGCGGCTCATGCATAACTACGATATGGAGAGGCAGAGTATGGACAGATATGGCCTCAGCGATCTGGCCGAGGACGAGGAGGACGATGACGACGAGGGATCAGGCGGATCAGGCCACAAACGCACAAGCTTCGACCGCGGCGATGCCAAACCGAACGGCAGACTATCCGGATCGGGAGCGAGACGAAAGAAGGACAGCAAACTGGTCGATCTGGAAGCCGCGATAGGCAACGGCACAGACGATGGGAAGAAGTGAAGCTCGTGTACAGGAGGCCGATATGTACAGGCCGGGGACGAAGTATCCCTTGTTTTGGATTGGGAAAAACTTACCATGTACTTGTATGCATAGCCCCCCCACCTTCTCTCGTCCTGGAGACGTGGAAACGGATTGACTTTTATGTTCTGTTGAATAGAAAGAGTGGCAGAAGCGCTCTGTCACTTCTTTTCCAATCTCTCCGTCATGTGTATATAGTGGCCGGATGTTCACGCCAGCCGCAGGCCGACCTCCTGCCCTTCTATGAACCGCCGCACATCAGCAGCTTGCTCAGCATACCACGTCTCCATGGTATCCTTGTTGACGTATCCCATATGCGGACTGAGCACGACCTGCGCCCTTCCGTCCCGTCCCCAGGGCGTAGTCCGCCATCTGCTGTCGGGTTCGAGCGGTTCGCGGCCCCAGTACACGTCCAGCGCAGCACCGTATATCCTCCCCTGGTCTAGGGCTTCAAAGAGCGCGTCCTCGTCGACCAGCGGACCCCTCGCCGTGTTCACAAGAATAGCCGAGCTCTTCATCTTCGCTATATCCTCCCTACCAACGATGCCTCTCGACCGCTGAGACAGTACATAATGCACACTGACCACATCCGCCTGAGCAAAGAGTTCCTCCTTCCCAACACAAGCTATACTCCCCTCCGGCAGTCCCAGCTCATCACAAACCTCCCTCACCTTCTGAGGAGTAAGACTCGCACTCCAAGCGACACACCTCATCCCCAGTCCAAGAATACACGACCGCGCCATCGCCCCGCCCAACTTTCCCAGCCCAACGACTCCCAGCGTCTTCCCCGCCAACGCAATCGCAGGACCAGACTGCCACCCGCCTGTATTTTTCAACACGGCATCGTCCACAGCGACGCGACTCGTCAGCGCCAAGAGCAGGGACAAAGCATGCTGTGTGGTAGAGGCATACCCCGGCGGCGGCGCACCAGTCTCCCCATGCCGCGTCCCTTTCGTACCAGCGACGACGATTCCCCGCTCCTTACAGCAGGACATGTCTATAGAAGCGTTGCGCACCCCCGTCGTCAAGAGCAGCTTCAGGTTCGGAAGCTGGGCCAGGATGGTGGCGGGGAAGGCGGTGCGCTCGCGCATGCTGGATATCATATTGTACGGCTGCAGACGGGCCACCAGCGCGGCTGTGTCGTGCTCCGCGTGCAGTGTGGAGGGGAAGTAGGATACTCCTATGGGTAGGGAGGAGAAGTGCGTCTCTGAGAGGGAGAGGTAGTCGTCTAGCACCGCGAGGGTGTGCTCGGACTTCTGCGCTGGGTTGGTGGTGCTGAAGGAGGAGGACATTAGTGTTCTTGGAGGGAGAGACTGGAGGGAGAGGAGAGGTGGGCGTCGGCGGAGTAGTGCTGTGGTGGTGGTATTGCGGAAATTGATGAGAATGCGTGGACGCGGCGTCATGCCATGCTTGTGTTTCCGGTCTGTAGAATGGTGTTTATCACAAAGGAGGCGCTGGGACAATAATGAGAAGATGCAGAAACCATTGATGGAGGGGCATGCTTGCGGGGGCGGGGTGGAAGACGTGGACGGAGCAAACGCCGGTGTGGGGCATCGGCTTCGGCCATCGGCTTATATTGTAAGCAAAGGAAAGGTATCATAGACCAAAAGTCATTTCAATTTCAGTTTGAATACGTGCTCGCTACCGTAATGTCGTCCCAATATCAATCTCGCTTTGTTATGCTTTTGTGATGTTCCCATCGCCAATCTAGTTGCTACTGGTGCCAATCTAGTTGCCAATCTCATCTGCCCATATCCCAGGCGGCGAACGTCAACTCCTGATCACCCCTCCTCGTCAAACCTGCGCGGCATTGTTGATCTCGCGCTTCATCTCCTTCAAAGTCGCATGCATCTTCCAAAGCGCCTCCTGGTCCTCGCGTTTCGCTTCACCCTTCATGGCGTCGATCTTGTCATACAATGCCAGGTATCGGGGGTATAGAGTATTTCTGAACCTGTCCGCATCTTCCAGAGCACGTTCCCAGCTCGATTTGCCTGCTTCGGAGCCCGAAGAGTTAGCACTGGGGCTGCGGCCCAGCCACGCTTGGTGTCCGGGTGGAGATGGTGACGAGACTGATGTGCGCGCCGTGGTGGTGTGACTGTTGGCCGAGGAAGAACTCAAAGCAACGGATCGGGTAGAAGACGATTCGGTACGGCGGTGCTTGATGGAGCCGGCATTGTTGTCCAGAGCTCCCGACGAAATGTCGTTCGCTTTGCGCTTCAAAGAGACTTCTGAAGTGACGCTCTTCCCGACTGCCGGAGCGCCCTTCTTGACAGGCTGAGCTTTGTCCCTGATATGCTCAGACTGAGAGTTTGGCTGCACGGTCTTTCGTGGCCGATCGGTATCACGAGGGGCTTGAGCTGCGGGTCGGGCCTTGCTCAGATCGGAGCGATCCGTGGAAGACACAGAAGTGCTGGGTTTGTGGCCCTTGGTTGCACCACCCCCTACAACCTTTTTGACGACCTGTTGCTGAGGATTGAAATTGCCAAACAGGCTGGGTGCGACTGCGGAGCCCTGCCCGAGTGGCGAAGGGGTTTTGGGCTTGTTATCCGCGGCACGCGAAACTGGACTGGTAGATGTCGAGGATGCAGCGGGCTTTGCCGCTGTACGCTTCTCTGTAGGCTGGGCAGGAGTGTCTTTCCCGACGACAGCTTTCGCTCTCGACGAGCCAGCTGCCGGCGTCGGTGTCACGTTGCCCTTGATTGCGAGCGGCCGCTGCCCCGCGTCCCGTTTTGATGACATTCCAGAGGATGCCAAAACTTTGGTGTTGTTCAGCGTCTTGGGCGTGGCGGCGCCGAACTTCGTCAATCTGCCGTCGTTTGCAGCTAGCCCACGCGGCGACTGGGCACTGTACTTTGCGCGCAACATGGCATTCTTCTCCTTGCCAGTGATCAGGGCCATTTCGTCGGAGCTGCCGTCGTCGGAGCTATGGACGGTTTCACTGGATTTGAATCTGGATGTTGTCTTTGCAGCCGGTGCTACTTTGATCGTTGATGGAGGAGTGTTCAGATTTTGTGCCTTCTTCTTGGCTTCTTTTGTCTCTTCTGCAGCGCGATGCTTGTGCGATTCTTTGAGACGTTTTTCGATGGAGACAGGTTTACCAGTGGCGGAGGTAGATCGGGCCACTGAAGCAGAAGATGGCTGGGGGGTGAGTCGACCCGCATTAGAACCTAGGTGTTCACTATCTGTAGCAGCGAGGGGGCTGGAAGCGCCGAGGTGGCTGGGCTTCTCCTTTATTGTTGCCAGGTGAATGTTATTGTGAAGGCGTGAGAGGCATCTCCCCTTCCCTCGTTCACTTTTCGGGAGCAGGTGTTGCCACAGCTTGTCGTCTTTACTGAGCCTCATCCTATCAAAAGCCCGGATTGCGTTGTCAATAGCAGCTTCGCGTTCCGCTTCACTTGGATACTTGAATGTCCAGATGTCAAGTTCTTTAAAGTTCTTGTCCTTCAAACTCCACTTCTGTGAGACGGAATCTTGCTCGGCGATCTTTTTCAAGATCTCAAGACGTGCTGGTTGGGGGATGTGCGTGCGCTGAAATACGTCGTCATCGGTAAGCGGAACAAAGGACAAAAGATGCGACATTGCGAACATCATCGCTTTATTTGAAGCAGCTGCCGTGGGGTCGGATGCAGGTGCGGATGTGGGGGCCAGTGTCGGTTTGCTCGAGCCATGGAGAGGACTGGCGCCTTGCGAAACATTGCGAGACGTGTTTGGGATATATCGGCTAGAGAGGATTTTGTTCGATTTCGTGCTCGGGATCACCGAAGAGCTGATCGTCGCTCTGTTGGAAGTGTCAGCTCGTGCTAGAAATAAGTGATTTGAAAAACGTTCGTACTGCTTGGCTTCTTTGTCCTGAGCAAACGAAGCGAGACTCTGCTTCAGATTTGCGAGGGCAGCATCTGTACCTGCCGTGATCTGCTGCACTTTGTCGACGTTCGACAGATTCGCTCTTTGAATCACCGCGGCGGTGAAATCCAATCCGCCTGGATCTGTGTCGTTGCGAGAATAGACTTCGTGTGTATGACTTTCCGCCTCAACGTGTATGCCGACCGATCTGCCGCTGTACAGGAGTTTCTGTGGGACAATAGGACATGAGCATAATTGTGTCATGGCACGCGTTTGTAGAGTATTCCTACCGGAGCCCGGCCGCTGAGCAGCCTCACTGCCTCCCCAGTCCTGGAGCATTGCTGCAATTCCCGTATCACTTCTTTATTGATCCTAAGCAGGACGGCAGACCTCTTGAAAGTCGAGTCTTTGGAGGACGACCGGATGGGCTCGACAGGCCAGCCCCGGAGCGACAAGCCGCTGGCGGGGATGTCGAGTGCAGCCATGATGAGCCTGCAGCCTTGCTCAGCGTGTGGCTCTTGCGGGTGAAGACGATTCGCATGCAATCAGTACATGAGGATCAGTGCAGTGGGAAAGTTGAGGAGCCGAAGTCTGACAGAGGCTGTGTGATCGGTACCGCGTGAGGGGAGGTGGATATGATTCCCGGGCCAGATTTGGACTGTTTGCTGCTGCGTTCAGGCACAGACGGAACAGAGCAGTGAGCGGGTGCTACATGGCGCGAGGAATGCCAGCAGCGAAATCCATTGGGCGGATCCAAGAGAGTTTAGAGCGCAGAGCCCACGAGGAAGCGGCGGGCAGTGTAACGGAACAGGACGGACAAACAAGCGTGTTGTCGAAGACCACGGGGTCAGGCGAGGGCGGAATAGAGCGATCCAGAGCCGTTCCAGGCCACTCTAGCAGACAATCCAGGTCGAAAACGAGTTAGTGAAGAAGAGGGGATTGGGATTGTAGGTAGAGGAGGAGTAAGTCGTAGTCAGAACCGTCAGCACCCGGTACGGGAAGCTCTCAGCCCATTCGACCCGGAGGGAACAGGGCAGCAGGGCACAGGGCACAGGACGGATCACTTAGGCCGGCCACCACTATCATTAGAGACGCTCTATATTTGTTCCACGAGACATGAGATGAGACTGCTCATTGCAAATTGCAGCACCGGTGACTTTCTATTCTACTCTTGCGGTCTCGTTCGGAATTTGCGTTCTCTCTCCCTTCGTTTGTGTATTGTGCAACAGATACACGCTATTGTCCGCCCTTCGTCTCGGGGTTTCGGCCGCGCGATCCTTCGAGCTGTGACACCCAACGACGCACTTTTCGCGGGCTGAACGGGTACGGCGACTTCAAACAAACGGCGGAGGCACAGACATGGTGCCGCCGCAACTCACATCGAGCGCAGGCATGCGGTACTGCAATCCCTAGTCGTGGTTTTGCTGTAACTCGCGGTCCGATTCTTAGTCTCAGACGCCGACATTTCGCATTCTTGGGAGTCTGGCATTATGGTGAGGGGCCGGTATCATGACAGACACCAGGACCAGCACATCCAAACATCCGGGTCCCGCTCGCGAGTTTTTAATTGCTCGTGTCGCTTATGGCAGCCATCGTGCAGCCCGGAACTGTGTGCTACGAGAATGGCTCTCTCCTCCCTGCACGTTCGGCTTTGATTCCCATTTGTCCGTGTCCGTGCCCTGGATTTCGATTGATCTCCGTAGCGATCCAGAGCAGCCAAAGATCCGGATCAAGGTCGAGCCCCCCCGCGTCCCCCGGCTCATCTCCAGGCGCGTGATTCTCAGAACCTCGCCGGCCATGTGGGCGAGGCTTGTTTCAATCCCTCTCGCGAACTATGTCTATTCAATTGGGCTGGTGCGGGAACCCTCAAGGATTTTTCTCGGCCTTGTGGCCCGTTTCGACAGAGTTGACCAGAATGGACAGGATGGACACCGTCAACCCGTTGCTCGCCGTCGCCCACTGCGGGCTGGAGGCCAATGGAGTAGGAAAACTGCAATGGCCAGAAGCGTGCGGGGCTTGGCCGACGAAATGTGGCGCGCAGAAATATTGAGTGCCCCCTCGTAACTTTGGATCCACCCCTACTGTTATGAGGTCCGTGAAGCGGCAGCCGACCAACTGGGCCTGAAGTGAAAAGAGTCGCGGTGTCTACATCAGGTCAACCTTGAGGATTGCGCCAGCCTGGTCGAGCTCTTGAGGCTGGTTGCGCTGCTGAGCACTGCCGCGACTTCTGAAAGTGCCTGTTCGCCGCGGACGCAACGCCCTTGCGGTTAGTTATCGCTTGTTGTTCAGCATTGCAATTATCTAGTTGACAGCCGTGCTCAACCAGGCGGATCTGTTTTGAGCGGACCCACCATCTAGCGGCGGCTGCTGCTTTCCCCTTGATTGCGGCCTAGCGAACGTTGTCTAAGCTAACGGTCGCCAGCACGGCTTGATCTGCAGAAGCGGTGACCGCATTGCTGCCAGCGATGGTCCTGATGCTGCAAAGGGGCGCCAAATGCGCATTATATTTTGGGCTACTTAAGTTGATGTCAAATGAGTAAAACAAACATGGCATGTCGGCCCGACCGTGGTTTGCAATGGTCTTGAGTTGCCGTGATCTAGCTTGCTTCACGGCGTTTGTCCGCGGCGGCCATTGCACCATTGTCATGCGCAACTCTTCCGTACACTCCGAAGATGATTAATGAATAGAGATTTTCGATGAAACAATTCCTGCACTCACCTCTCTGATAGACTTTACCACGGACCAATACCATGAAATCCAAGACGTTTTGACCAAGACCAAACCACGTGATATCGTGTTACACGCGCTGGCTTGCCTGCTTGGCAGAAGCTTTCGTGGCGGGGAGGCTGCCTAAGCGAACAAATGCTTCGCCAGTATTATACCTGTGCTTTACAGTAATCAATGCTTCTTCAAACAAGAGTGGACATCCAAAGGAAGACATGATATACAACAGCGCACGTCGCTCAGCCTGCCCAACATGTATGTAGTGTTTGCCTCCAGCCATCACAGCGACTGACATCTCGCCACAGGTGTATGCATATATTAGTCGAAGCACGGCATAAATCACCTCTAATGTTTTCTTAGCGAAAATCGACAAGTTGTCCATCATGGGGTAAAGCTGAATCCATCTTGTTCCCTTCAGACTCTTCTCAAATGTCCTTAGCGTTCGCTCGTTCAGCAACAAAACTGCCGAAGTGATTCAGTTCTTCTCTCCCTTGACTTTGATCGTTGGCTTCAATGGATCCGGCAAGACGGTGAGGACGATTCTCATGAGGTTCAGATCTGGGTTGTGCTGAATGATCATCTAGACGATCATCGAGTGCCTCAAGTATGCGACCACTGGCGAAATGCCTGCAGGCGCCAAACAAGGGGGCGCCTGGATTCACGATCCAAAGGTTCGTGAGCGATGACTCGTTGAAGCACTTTAAAGTGCTAAAACAGTGATAGCTTTGTGGTGAGAAAGAGGTCATGGCCCAGATTCGTCTATCGTTTGTTAGCACCAAGGGCGACAAGATGGTGCTTGCTCGGAACCTGCAGTTGACTGTCGGCAAAACTACGAGGTCGTTCAAAGCCCTCGAGTCTTCCTTGTCCCGGCGAATACAAGGCGAAAAAGTCACCGTATCTTCAAAAGTGGCCGAAATGGACACCTTGGTTCCAGAATTCCTCGGAGTGTCTCAAGCCGTTCTAGAGAACGTCATTTTTTGCCACCAGGACGATAGTCTGTGGCCAATGGCTGTTCCTGCAGACCTGAAGAAGAAGTTTGACGATATCTTCGAGGCCGTCAAATACACACAGGCGGTTGACAATATAAAGAAGTTGCGCAAGGAATACGCAGAAAATCTCAAAACGCTCAAGGTTATCGAGTCAAATGCTAAAGACTATAAAGACAAAGGGGCAAAGCTTGAGAAGGAATCACACAGCCTGTTCGAGCAATTGGAGGAGCTTCGTACCCAAAGCAAAAGCCTAGGCGAAGACTCGGATGAGGCTCAGCAGCACCTCGATGAATGCTTTGAGAAGATCAGTACCCTGAGTACTCTGGACGGCGATCTTCGTGGAAAACGTATTCAGCTGCACACCAAACGAGAGAATATCGAAAAGCTCAAACGCAATATCAAAGCCATGACAGAATCCGACGCCGAGCTCCAGAAAATGCTTGATGAGTATGAGGAGCGAGTGGATGTGCTGCAGTCAAAAGACAAGGAGTTCAAAAAGCAGTACATGGATATTCAACAAGGGATGCAGAACACTCGAAACTCAGTGAGTGCCAAGGAGAGAGAACTTGGATCTCTGGAAGCTCAGAAGGAGAACAATGAAAGGCAGATTCTGGCCCGCGAGCAGCTCGTTAAACAAATCGCTAGGAGTCATGCTATCCGTGGTTTCGATCTTGATATTACCGAGGAGAAAATAGTCGCTTTCAAAGAGAAACTGACCAAGCTGAAGAGGGAACAGACGACAGCATTAGAAAGAGCTCGATTGCAGACTGCTGAAGCACTACAAAAAGCCCAATCTGCACTAAGCAGCATTAATGAGAAGAAGAATAACTTGCAGCAGATCAAGGACGCTGCTCGCACAATCATTTCGTCGAACGACTCCAAGATTGCAAAACTGCAGTCTGAAAGCGATCACATCGAAGTTGATGAAGGCGCCAAAGCTACACTGGAGTCTTCCATAGATGACGCTTCGAGTCGCCTCACGAACGCCAAGTCACAATTTGACTCCGCAGCATGGGACCGGAATCTGGCCGATGTCACTTCCGAGATCAATTCACTCGAGGCCACGAAAGAGAAGCTCGACTCCGAACTAGTCGAGGGAACTAAACGTGCTGGAGATACTGCTCGGCTGGACTTTATTCACAAAGAGCTCAAAGACCGCGAGCGAGGACTTCAATCAATGAGAACCGCCCATGGAGATAGAGTGAAGACGCTTCTTGGTCCCGAATGGGAGATTGAAAACCTTGAAGCTGAATTTAACCGCATTCTCGCTGGCAAGTCTGCAAGTGTCACAGAAGCCGAACGTCAGCGCGACGGACTTAGCAATGAAGTGGAGCAGCTCAATTTCAAGCTTAGATCTTGCAAAACCGACCTCAAAGCTAAGCTTGAAGAGGCTTCAAAGCTAGAATCTACGATCAGAGACGCCATAGATGATGAGCCCAATCAGTTCCCTGGGCGCTTGTCTGAGCTGGAAGAACAAGGTGACGTTGTCACCAACAACACTAGCGCTTCCGAGAGAATGTCGCAGTATTTCAAGGACAGTATGGATACCGCAACCAAGCATTCAGTGTGCAGATTGTGCCGCCGGGCCTTCGACAAGGAGAGCAGAGCTTTGCAAAAGTTTCTGGAGCAACTGCAAAAAGACGTCAAGAAATTAAAAGACAACGCCTCAAAGCAGGATGCTGATGAGCTTCTCGTTGAATTAAGACTTGTCCGAGGACTGGCACTAGCTTATGAAAATTGGAAAAGGTTGACGGACATCGAAATCCCGAACCTTGAAGCGGAAGAGAAGCAGATGTCATCTCGTCATGAGCAGCTAACAAGGGAAGTCGAGCTCAGTGATCAGACTGTCCTTGAGCGGCAGGAAGAAAGCCGGGATGTCGAAAGCCTATCAAAAACCATTCAGACCATGGTGAAATACCACAATGAGGGCCTCGGTTTTCGGAGCCAGATTGAAGAATTGTCGACCAAAACCTCCAGTCAAGGAAATCTTCGCTCTCTGGAACAGATTCGTGAAGACTTGAAGTCAATCACCGACAAAGCGAGGGCTGCTCAAACTAAATCTTTCAGGATTTCCAATGACCGCGAGCATGCACGGTCCTCTATCAACGCGTTGGAACTTGATCTGCGTGATCTAAAGTCGAAATCCGAGAGCGCTTCGTATCAGCTCAAAGAGAAATTGTCTTTGCAACGCCAGATCTCGGATTTGAAAGAAGCCAACACAAGCCAACGAGAACGAATAGCAGGAAGCGAACGAGACATTCAGGATCTTGGTCCAGAACTTGGTCGAGCACAAGCTGCGTACGACGAAGTTTCACGTCAGGGAACCGAGAAGGACAATCAAATGCGAGAAGGGCTAGCAGACATCGAAAGCAGCAACAATCGTTTGCAGCTTGCAGAGCAGGAAATTAATGCCTACCAGGACCGAGGTGGAGAGGTTCAGCTCCACAAAGTCAAGCATGTCATCGAAAGCATGAAATCGGAAATCCAGGACGCCGAGAAAGAGGCCAATGGGGTTGCGAGAGAAGTGAAGAACATCGAAAATCAACTTCGCAACAACGAAGAGACGAAACGCAGCATCTGCGATAATCTAGACTACCGACGCGACATGCGCGACATCGAGAACGTGTCCGCCGAGATCGAGGAGCTGGAGGCCCACAACGTAGAAGCCGAAAAGGAGCACTGGGAACGTCAGCGCAAGCATTGGGAGAATGAGAGACTGAAGCTCAGCGCAGCTCAGAACAAAGTTGTCGGACAACTGCAAGAGAAAGACGACCGATTGAAACAGAATCTCGAGACATGGGAGACAGACTACAAGGATGCAGCATACAAGTACAAAGAAGCCCACATCCGCGTCTCGACCACCAAAGCCGCGGTGGAAGACCTAGGCCGATACGGCGGCGCACTCGACAGCGCGATCATGAAGTACCACAGCCTGAAGATGGAGGAAATCAACCGGATCATCGACGAGTTGTGGCGCCGCACGTATCAAGGCACAGACGTCGACACGATCCTGATCAAGTCCGAGAACGAGAACCAAAAGGGTGGGAAGAGCTACAGGTACAGGGTGTGCATGATCAAACAAGACGCCGAGATGGATATGCGCGGCAGGTGCTCGGCCGGCCAGAAGGTGCTCGCCAGCATCATCATCCGTCTCGCGCTCGCGGAATGTTTCGGGGTCAGGTGTGGGCTCATCGCGCTCGATGAGCCGACTACGAACCTCGATCGGGATAATATACAGGCGCTTGCCAGGGCGTTGTCCGAGATCATCCGTGTCAGGAGACAGCAGGCGAATTTCCAGCTCATTGTCATCACTCACGACGAGGAGTTTCTGCGCTACATGCAGTGCGCGGATTTCGCGGATGATTACTACCGCGTGAGTAGGGATGCGAACCAGGACACGCAGATTATGAAGCAGAGCATTAGTCATGCCATGAATTAATCGAGTAGATGTTGTTAGCTAGATGCAGGTAGAAATGTGAATCATAATCGTCATGGCTCAAAAGGCCACTTTTGCTGTCAAATCGTCGAGTCGCTATGCAGAATGTGTCCAAGCCATCACGATCGTCGAGGTATTGAGATGCTCGTCATCGTCGTTGACGTTCCTCCCTCTCCTTACTCTCGTCCCGTCTCTTCGAGCTCCATGAATTGTTAGTGGCTTCTCACTTACTGACCCCCCGATTGTCCTTCTCAGCACCACTCCGCTTCCTCTTACCGAGTACCTTTGACGAGTGGATACTCCAGTTGCCGTTGACATCCACCAGAATGGCTTTCGCATCCAATCTGTCCCTCCGCTCTAGTTCTTCCCTGACATGGGCGAGGAATCCGTCGAGGACCAGCACATTCGGTCGAGCGTCGCAACGACAAATGGGGCATTTCCACGAGTCGACAACGTTCCATCCGCCGCTGTCTGGACGTGACTCCAACCATGTAGCGAGATCGAAAGGCTGATCATGCTGGCAGTCCTTACCGCGGACGGGTATGTCAAATATGCGCGATTTGCTGAAGGGCTCGAAAATGTCGATGCGTGCGGCTGGCTTGACGACGGAGAGATCATCGTCATTGGTGGCGAGTGAGTCTCGCAGTTTGGACGTGATCTTCTCCAGGGCTCTCGCTACTGGAATCAGGTTGACAGCCTTTACATACCCAAAGACTTCAGAATTTGGAATGCACATGATCTTCTCCACGGCAAAAGCAAGCCGTATGGGCTTGTGGTCGGTGGAAGGACGGTTGAAATAAAACTTGATGTCGTTAGTGCCAGGGACCACTACCTCGGAGAGATCCATAGGGAGAAGTTTTGGGGTGGAAATCTTCTGAGGAGGGGCGATATAGTGCGAATTCACACCAACGTACAGATCTGGTCTCCAGGCTGACTCTTTCTGAACAAAGTCGAAGTGCGGTTTGTCAAGACTGATCGATTCGATTTTGCAAGCGCGAAGGCGCACACCACAATCGCCAGCCTGGAAGTTCAGCACAGCATTTGTTGTATTTTGATCCTTGATGGCCAAATTGCCAAAGTCTCTTTCGCGCAGATTGAAAGCAAAACCTTGGACAGGCAGCCAGTCAGAGAACGGTATCGGGCCGCAGAGGAACTGAGCAGCAAAGAGTACGGCACCCTTGGGTTTGACAATGGTAAAGTTACTAGTGTTGGGTTTGAAAGTTCCAGGTTGGTAGCGCATGACCCCTAGTCGATCCTCTTCGGTAGTCCTCACACAACTGATATCGCGGCGCACTGTGAGGAAGCGAGACATTGCCTGGAGCCTGCCAACAGGGCGAGCTGTCTGGTGACCAGTGAGCTTCTCATGAACGCTCTCGTAGAGGCTGCAAGCATCTTCAGGATCAAGTGAACGGTGAGAAAGTGTGCGTTGCTGACTGTCAACGAATATATCCTGAAGCTCGTTTTTCACAGAATTGTCCAAGGTTGAGAATGCCTTGCTCAGGATGAGGGCGAAGGTCACGCGCTGCAGGGTGGGCGACACCATTTCGAAGGTACAGGCAATGTCTTGGGCCAGCGGTAGAAGATTGTGGGACGAACAAGCGACACAGAGAGGCTCCAATCGAGAAGCAACATTGGCGGCACACTTCCGCAAGGTATCGGTGAGCCTGGCTACGCTTAGTGCCAGTGGCGAAGGCGGAACCGTCTCTCGACTTTCCGAGACGGGAAATATTGAGCAGTAAGCTCTAAACGATGGTGAAAGGTGTTCTGCTTTACCGCACAGCTGCGACAGGCTGGCAAAGGCAGCGTGGTCCGGATTGGGTTGGTCATGTTTGGAGGTTTGAGCGATTTTGCACATCAGCTGATTGAGGAAGAGCATGGCAATGTCATGACTTGCGACAGCTTCCTTGAGAATACTCAAACGGTATCTGTCATGGGGATTGGAGTTATCACCAGACTCAACGAGGGCGTCTAAGTGGCGGAGATGTATCGACTGCTCTGCCGACAATAAAGGGTTACGAGAAGGACGGCCGGCGAGAGTGCCCGAATCGGGAAGGGAAAGGGACAGCTCGTACGCGAGCACTAGATCTCTTGCCGATGAATCTGACAATGCAGCCACCACAGCTGTGCCTGCAGACAGTGTGCGGGTGACAGAAGACGGATCTGGAGCAGGTGGGGAGGTTGACAATACTGTTGCGGCCACTGGTCGAGTGAGACTCGAGCTCGCATCTGAGGTAGGCCGCGATACTGTAGAAGATTCGCGAGGCAGCGCTTTCGATATCTGTGGTTCTATAGCCGCAGCAGAGGGCGTGATGCCAGTGTCTGGACCTGTCCATCTCGCCTGTAAAACCTTCGATCCAATAGCCAAGCGAGCAGTCTCGTTGGTGGCATCTATATCGGCGTCGGAAGGACGTCTTCGCATCAGTGCGGACGGCATACTGGCTGACTAGTGTCGATGGTGGCCAAAGCCAAGGCATGGAAATGTGAGCAAAGGCGAAGGGATCAAATATCAAAGATGGCCGAGAGGGCAAGCAAAGAGAAACGACGGCAAGAGGGAAGAAAATGGATGGTAGCACAGAAGCATGTCGTTTCACGAGTGCTGTGAGCGTAAACGAAGCCAACCTAGACCCAGTGAACCCATGGCGGACGGGAAATATCCGCAAAGGTTGTGAGCGGTGTGATTGGAGCCGACAGCAGGTAATGCTATACCGCGAGGTGTCTTGATGAAGAGGCAGTAACGAGTCGAGTGGTTGGAGAGAGCGATGCAACAACAGGTGGTTGGTGGTTGACCGGGATTAAAGAAATGCCCCGCTTCGCCTCGACTCCACAAGCGCAGGTGTCAGGCGTGAGGCAAGGCCCCTGCACACACAGACCGTAGACCACAATAATTCCACAGCATTCACTTCCCCCATCGTCAGTTACTCAACAAAGATATGACTATAAAACAGGCAAACGTGAGGGCAGTTCGGTGCCCTGACCCGCCTTGCTACTACAACTCACTCTGTGGCGCCGTGTCTCTCGTAGCATCTTGTTTGTGGCTGCTTTGTTGCTGATCCCGTGCGTTCATGCTGATCTCCGGTCGCGCTTTGCTCCCTTTCTTGCCCTGTCTCTCGCGCCCCTCGGCCGGAAAAAGGAAGCCATCAGCGCCAGGGACTTCGCCTGCCGAACCCCCGAGTTTGGTTGAACTAGTTAATGGTTAGTGTAGTGTGTCCACTGCCGCTGCCGCTGCCGCTGCCGCTGCCAACCACCAAAAATCAATGACATTAATTGGACGCCCGATTGCCGGCGTTCGCACCGCGCCGCACATGCATGCTGCCCTCCTTCTCTCTCCCCTGTGTCCGAACCATTCCTGCTCTTACTGAGTTTGGCGACAAGAACTCGATCGTCTTTTCTTCCTCCTCATCCTCCATCTCCGGCACCCGAACCGTCGTCGTCGCCATCCTCCCTGCGCCCATACCTTTCGTTTCACCATTCGTACTCGGTCTCGGCCTCGATCGTTGCGCTCTGCTGCCTGCGTCCTACATCCTGCACATTGTCGCACTCTGCGTCCGGCAGGGTCACTCCGACGGGTTACAACGTCACAGTCTCACCTCTGATCCGCGCCGCGCCGTGCAGCGCAACGTTCAACAGGCCGTCCGCCACGTTGCACCCCACGCTCCAACGATGTGCGGCGTGCTATAATCTGCCAGCTCTTTGAAAATCGCGTATAGACTTCAGAGTCCGGCCCCTCGACTTCGACTTCTCCCCAAAATACATCACCACGCCGTACGGGAGGCCAATACCGATGAATCCTCCACACGCACCGCCGGGCTCGATCCTGGTAGTTATCCGTGAGTACAATCTCTCGTGAACCCTCCGGTCGCAATCGCAATTTCTCCCAGCAGCGCAATCGCGTGGGACGCGACGCGCCAGGTCAACCGGTTGACACCTTCATGCAGCGCTGACAGCCGTGTAGACAATTTCGTAGCGCGGAGTCCGGATGAGTTGAGCCTGACGAAGGGCGATCGAATCGAGCTCATCGAACGCGATGACGATTTCGGGGATGGCTGGTTCCTGGGCAAGCACTTGACCAATGGCCATACAGGCCTCTTCCCAGAAGTCTATACCCGTCTCGCGCCGAAGACCACCCCGCCAACCTCTTCTCCCGCGCCAGAAAAGAGGGCAGTCAGCGAAGACTTTTCCGCCAAACCCAATGTCGCGGGCGTGTCCGAAGCCCGCGATCGCTCCTCCGCCCCCATTTCCATGAGTCCTCCTACCATCACCTCGCAAAATCCAGTCATGAACGAGACCCTCGACGTGATCAAGGAACACATCAACGACATGAACACTCCGCGACAGAACCTAAACAACCGCGCTAGTCGCGAATCCGGGACCATGTATGCGCAGCACAGGACTTCATACATCAGGGGTCACGAGACGGACGAGGAGGAGCACCATCTGCACAAGGAGGATGAAGTCATGGCGTGGACTCCGACCAGAGTTGCTGAATACCTCGAAGACCACGGCGTCGAGAAGCAGCACTGTGAAGTGTTCCGTGACCAGGAAATCTCCGGTGAGGTTCTGCTGAACATGGAGCAGTCCACCATCTTCATCAAGGAATTCGAGCTGGGCTCCGTAGGTAGGCGTCTCAAGACCTGGCAAAAAGTGAAGACTTTGCAGGACGAAGTGCGCGCCTCTACGGTGTCTCGCGCTCCGCCGAGCGTGTCCGAATACTCTGCTGCTGGCAACGAGTTCACTCACCACCGTACACGCTCTGGGACTAGCGACATTGAGCGCCAACGGAGCTCCTCTGTTGTTGCATCGACCCCCCACTTTCTCAGTCCAAGTCTGCAAGGACACCGACCCGCGACAGGCTCGCAGATGAGAAGTAATACTCTCCCAACCACTGTTGCTCCTCACTCTCCACAGACCGGCTCCCCAGGGACCTCACGCTTCGACAGCTTCACTCGTCCATCTGCTCAATCTATCCGCTCTATGAATCACTCGCGCCGTCATTCTTCGTTGGGCTCGGAGATGTCATTTCAGAAAGTCATGGCCCCCGGACCCTCTGTCGAACAACCAGAAGCTCCGCAGGCCAAGCGCACGTCTGTGTTTGGCCACAAGTATAGTATCAGCAACAGTAGCCACATGAGTCAGACTCCACA